>JAUMJK010001525.1:0-56944 GCA_033558105.1 Coccyzus lansbergi | reverse complement strand
GATGGAGAGAGGGATGAAGGGAGCGAGAGAGATGGAGGATGAGAGGGATGAAGGAATGGAAGGATAGAGGGAGGGATGGAGGGAGGGGAGGAGGGGATGGAGGGAGGGAGGGAGGGAGGGAGGGAGGGAGAAGAGAGGGTTGGAAGGGTGGATGGAGGGATGGATGGAGGGCTGGAAGAAGGGATAGAGCAGAGAGGGAGGGATGGAGAGAGGGATGGAGAGAGGGATGAAGGGAGGGAGAGAGATGGAGGATGGGAGGGATGAAGGGATGGAAGGGGGATGGAGGGAGGGGAGGATGGATGGATGGATGGATGGATGGAGGGATGGATTGGGGGATGGATGGAGGGATGGAGGAGTGAAGGGAGGGAGAGAGATGGAGGATGGGAGGGATGGAGGGATGGAAGGATAGAGGGAGGGATGGAGGGAGGGGAGGAAGGATGGATGGATGGAGGGAGGGAGGGATGGATGGAGGAATGAAGGGAGGGATGGATGGAGGAATGAAGGGAGGGAGAGAGATGGAGGATGGGAGGGATGAAGGGATGGAAGGATAGAGGGAGGGATGGAGGGAGGGGAGGAGGGATGGATGGAGGGTTGGATGGATGGAGGGAGGGAGGGATTTATGGATGGATGGATGGATGGAGGGAGGGAGGGGAGGGATGGATGGAGGGAGGGAGGGAGGGAAGGAGGGATGGATGGATGGATGGATGGAGAGAGGGATGAAGGGAGGGAGAGAGATGGAGGATGGGAGGGATGAAGGGATGGAAGGATAGAGGGAGGGAGGGATGGAGGGATGGAAGGATAGAGGGAGGGAGGGATGGAAGGATAGAGGGAGGGAGGGATGGAGGGAGGGAGGTGGGAAGGGAGGGGAGGAGGGATTTATGGAGGGAGGGAGGGGAGGAGGGATTTATGGATGGATGGATGGATGGATGGATGGAGGGAGGGAGGGATGGAGGGATGGGGAGGAGGGATTTATGGATGGATGGATGGATGGATGGATGGATGGATGGCGGGAGGGATAGAGCAGGGAGGGAGGGATGGAGAGAGGGATGAAGGGAGGGAGAGAGATGGAGGATGGGAGGGATGGAGGGAGGGGAGGGTTGGATGGATGGATGGAGGGGAGGGAGGGATTTATGGATGGATGGATGGAGGGAGGGAGGGAGGGGAGGATGGATGGAGGGAGAGAGGGAAGGAGGGATGGATGGATGATGGATGGATGAAGGAGGGATAGAGCAGGGAGGGAGGGATGGAAGGAGGGATGGAGCAGGGAGGGAGGGACTGGAGAGAGTAATGAAGGAAGGGAGAGAGATGGAGGATGGGAGGGATGGAGAGAGGGATGGATGGAGTGATGGATGGATGGAGTGATGGATGGATGGATGGAAGGAAGAGGATAGAGCAGAGAGGGAGGGATGGATGGAGGAATGAAGGGAGGGAGAGGGATGGAGGATGGGAGGGTTGGATGGACGGATGGACGAGAGTGCTGGGAGTGTGTCTGGCGAGAGGGTTGTGTGTGTGTGTCTGTGTGGATGAAGAGGCGGAGGCAGGGGCCTGAGAGGCCTGGGCTGCTGGCAGGAGCCTCAGCTCGGGTATAAATACCGGGTAATTGCGGGCGGGGCCGCCCTCTAATCAGCAGCCGCCGCCCCCCGGCCTGGGGCAGGGGGGGTGTCCCTGCCACCTGGGAGCCCCCAACCCCCCCCAGCAGTCCCCATGCCCAGTAACGCCCAGTCCCCCTTCCCGGGTGCTCCCCTCCCAGTGTCCCCAGTCCCGCTCCCGGCGCTCCCAGTCACCCCCAGACTAGTCCCACTGCCCCTTTTCCTTATCCCAG
Organism: Coccyzus lansbergi; assembly: GCA_033558105.1. Taxonomy (NCBI): domain Eukaryota; kingdom Metazoa; phylum Chordata; class Aves; order Cuculiformes; family Coccyzidae; genus Coccyzus; species Coccyzus lansbergi. Next base: position 55,122 of record JAUMJK010001525.1, on the reverse strand, counting down.
TGTCCCCAGTCCTCCTCCCAGTGCTCCCAGTCACCCCCAGACTAGTCCCACTGCCCCTTTTCCTTATCCCAGTGTCCCCAGTCCTCCTCCCAGCCCTCCCAGTCACCCCCAGACTAGTCCCACTGCCCCTTTTCCTTATCCCAGTGTCCCCAGTCCCACTCCCAGGCCTCCCAGTCACCCCCAGACTAGTCCCACTGCCCCCTTTTCCCTTATCCCAGTGTCCCCAGTCCTCCTCCCAGTGACCCCCTTCCTCACCAGGCTGGTCCCAGCACCGGCATTACCCCCCTCCAGTGCCCTTATTCCTCATCCCAGTGTCCCCAGTCCCGCTCCCAGTGCTCCCAGTCCCAGTCCCAGTGCTCCCAGTCCCATTCCCGGGTTCCCCACTCCCCACTCCCAGTGCTCCCAGTCCTATTCCCAGGTTCCCCACTCTCAGTGCTCCCAGTTCCCATTCCCAGCACTCCCAGTCCCCTCTTGCAGTGTTCCCAGTCTCCCCTTCCCGGCCCCAGTCCCATTCGCCATACTCCCAGTGCCCCCAGTACCACTCCCAATGCCGCCAGTCCCCACTCCCAGTATTCCCAGTCCCAGGACCCTCCATCCCCAGTCCCATTCCCATACTCCCAATCCCCGTTCCCACTGCCCCCAGTACCACTCCCAGTGCCTCCAGTTCCTACTCCCAATATTCCCAGTCCCAGGACCCTCCATCCCCAGTCCCATTCCCCCATACTCGAATCCCCTCTTCCAGTGCCCGCAGTACCACTCCCAGTGCTCCCAGTCCCGCTCCCAGTGCTCCCAGTCCCATTCCCAGGTTCCCCACTCTCAGTGCTCCCAGTTCCCAGTGTTCCCAGTCCCTTCTTCCAGTGTTCCCAGTCTCCCCTTCCCAGCCCCAGGACCCTCCATCCCCAATCTCATTCCCCCATACTCCCAATTCCCTCTTCCAGTGCCCCCAGTACCACTCCCAGTGCCTCCAATCCCTACTCCCACTATTCCCAGTCTCCCCCTTCAAGTGAATGAACCCCAATGGGACTCATCCCCGTGCCCCCCCCAACTCCCCCATTGGGCCAACTGAGGGATGGAGGCTGGAGCAGGCGTCCCAGTTTGCTCCCAGTTTGTGGGCGGTGGAAGCCCCAGCGAGAAGAGGGGGGGGGAGGGGGGGGTTGGTGGGGGGGCCAGTGGTTGTGGCCTTCGGCCGCGGCGCCGCGGCTCCCGAGCGGAAAGCCCTGACTCAGGCTTGGGAAAGGGCCCCGCTGGCTCCAGACCGGAGAGGAAAATTGGGAAAGGGGGGGGGGGCGAGGAATGAATAAAAAAAATTAAAATGAGGAAAAACGGCAAGAAAAAGGTGGTTGGTGGTGTAGGGGGAGAGTGCTTGGAATTAAACGTGCGTCTCTAGGGCCAAGCTGCCTTGTCCTTGGCCCCAGATTGCCCCCCCACCCCAGACTCTCTGCTCCCCCAAGCCCTGTCCCCATCCCTGACTCCATCCCCATCCCTGACTCCGTCTCCATCCCTGGTTCCCCCCACATCTCCATCCCTGACCTTCATTCCCATCCCTGTCCTCATCCCTGTCTCCATCCCCAACCTTCATCCCCCCCTCCCTGACTCCATCCCCATCCCTTTCCCCATCCCTGAATCCATCCCTGACCTTCATCCCCATCCCTGTCCCCACCCCGTCCCCGTCCCTGACCTTCATCCCCATCCTTGGTTCCCCCATCCCTGTCTCCATCCCTGACTCCATCCCCATCCCTGGTTCCCCCACCCCCTGTCCCCATCCCCGACCCTCATCCCCATCCCTGTCCCTATCCCTGACTCCATCCCCCATCCCTATCTCCCTGTCCCCATCCCTCAGTCCATCCCTGACCTTCATCCCCATCCCTGACGCCATCCCCCATCCCTGTCTCCCTGTCCCCATCCCTGGTTCCCCCATCCCTGTCTCCATCCCCAACCTTCATCCCCACCCTTGTCCCCATCCCTGACCTTCATCCCCATCCCTGTCCCCATCCCTGACCTTCATCCCCATCCCTGGTTCCCCCACCCCTGACTCCATCCCCAACCTTCATCCCCATCCCTGTCTCCATCCCTGACTTTCATCCCCATCCCTGTCCTCATCCCTGAATCCATCTCCATCCTTGCTTCCCCCGACAATCTCCATCCCTGACCTTCATCCCCATCCCTGTCTCCATCCCCAACCTTCATCCCCATCCCTGTTCCTATCACTGTCTCCATCCCCAACCTTCATCCCCACCCCTGTCCCCATCCCTGAGTCCATCCCTATCCCTGTCCCCATCCCTGAGTCCATCCCCATCCCTGGTTCCCCCACCCCTGTCCCCATCCCTGACTCCATCTCCATCCCTGTCTCCATCCCCAACCTTCATCCCCATCCCTGACTCCATCCCCATCTCTGTCTCCCTGTCCCCATCCCTGAGTCCATCCCCGACCTTCATCCCCATCCCTGTCCCCATCCCTGTCTCCCTGTCCCCATCCCTGACTCCATCTCCATCCCCGGTCTCCCCCATCCCCATCCCTGACCTTTATCCTCCTCCCTGGTTCCTTTCCTCCCTTTTCCTTTTATCTCTTTCCCTTTTATCTCTTTTCCTTTCCTCCTTTTTCATTTATCTCTTTCCTTTTCCTTTTATCTCTTCCCTTTTCCTTTCCTCCTTTTTCCTTTTATCTCTTTTCCTTTTATCTCTTCCCTTTCTCCTTTCCTCCCTTTTCCTTTTATCTCTTTCCTTTTTCTTTTATCTCTTCCCTTTCTCCTTTCCTCCCTTTTCCTTTTATCTCTTCCCTTTCCCTCTTCCCTTTTCCCCTTTTCCTTTCCTCCCTTTTCCTTTTCTCTCTTCCCTTTCTCTTTCCCTCTCTTTCCCTTATACCTCTTTTCCTTTCCTCCCTTTCCCTTTTACCTCTTCCCCTTTTCCTTTCCTCCTTTTCCTTTTGTCTCTTTCCCTTTCCTCCCTTTTCCTTTTATCTCTTTCCTTTCCCCTTTACCTCTTCCCCTTTTTCTTTCCTCCCTTTTCCTTTTATCTCTTTCCCTTTCCTCCCTTTCCCTTTTCCTTTTATCTGTTCCCTTTTCCTTTTACCTCTTCCCTTTTCCTTTCCCCCCTTTTCCTTTTATCTCTTTCCATTTCCTCCCTTTTCCTTTTATCTCTTTTCCTTTCCTCCCTTTTCCTTTTATGTCTTCCCTTTCCCTTTTATTTCTTCCCTTTCTCCTTTCCTCCCTTTTCCTTTTCCCTCTTCCCCTTTTCCTTCTATCTCTCCCCTTTCTCCTTTCCTCCCTTTTCCTTTTATCTTTCCTTTTCCTTCTATCTCTTTCCTTTCCCTTTTACCTCTTCCCTTTTCCTTTCCTTCCTTTTCCTTTTATCTCTTTCCCTTTCCTCCCTTTCCCTTTTCCCTCTTCCCCTTTTCCTTTCCTTTCTTTTCCTTTTGTCACTTTTCCTTGCATCACTTTTCCTTTCCTCCTTTTCCCTTTTATCTCTTTCCCTTTCTTCCCTTTCCCTTTTACCTCTTCCCCTTTTCCTTTCCTTTCTTTTCCTTTTGTCACTTTTCCTTGCATCACTTTTCCTTTCCTCCTTTTCCCTTTTATCTCTTTTCCTTTCTTCCCTTTCCCTTTTCCCTCTTCCCCTTTTCCTTTCCTTTCTTTTCCTTTTGTCACTTTTCCTTGCATCACTTTCCCTTTCCTCCTTTTCCCTTTTATCTCTTTCCCTTTCCTCCCTTTCCCTTTTCCCTCTTCCCCTTTTCCTTTCCTTTCTTTTCCTTTTGTCACTTTTCCTTGCATCACTTTTCCTTTCCTCCTTTTCCCTTTTATCTCTTTTCCTTTCTTCCCTTTCCCTTTTCCCTCTTCCCCTTTTCCTTTCCTTTCTTTTCCTTTTGTCACTTTTCCTTGCATCACTTTCCCTTTCCTCCTTTTCCCTTTTATCTCTTTCCCTTTCCTCCCTTTCCCTTTTCCCTCTTCCCCTTTTCCTTTCCTTTCTTTTCCTTTTGTCACTTTTCCTTGCATCACTTTCCCTTTCCTTCCTTTTCCTTTTATCTCTTTCCCTTTCCTCCCTTTCTCTTTTATCTCTTTTCCTTTCCTCCTTTTTCTCTTTATCTCTTCCCTTTTCCTTTCCTCTCTTTTCCTTTTATCTCTTTCCCTTTCCTCCCTTTCTCTTTTATCTCTTTTCCTTTCCTCCTTTTTCTCTTTATCTCTTCCCTTTTCCTTTCCTCTCTTTTCCTTTTATCTCTTTCCCTTTCCTCCCTTTCTCTTTTATCTCTTTTCCTTTCCTCCTTTTTCTCTTTATCTCTTCCCTTTTCCTTTCCTCTCTTTTCCTTTTATCTCTTTCCCTTTCCTCCCTTTCTCTTTATCTCTTTTCCTTTCCTCCTTTTTCCCTTTATCTCTTCCCTTTCCCTTTCCCTTTCCTCTCTTTTCCTTTTCTCTCTTCCCTTTTCCCTCTCCCCTTTCCCTTTTTGCTGCCCCTTTCCCCCCCCCCGAGGGGCGGGTCGGGTCGGGTCGGGGTTGGGCTGCTCCCTCCCTCCCTCCCTCTCTCCCTCCCTCCCTCCCTCCCTCCCTCCGGCACCCACCGGGGACACCGGCACACGGGGACACCGGGGGACACCGGGGGACAACCCGCACCCGGTGAGGAGCCCCGGGATGGGGAGAAGGGAGACGGGATATGGGGATCCCCAGGATGAGGGGATGGGATAAGGGGAGCCCGGGATGGGAGGGGGGGGGGGAGGGAGAACCCCGGGATGAGGGGATGGGATAAGGGGAGCCCGGGATGGGGCGGGGGGGGGGGGGGGGGAACCCCGGGATGAGGGATTCCCGGAATGTGGGAAGGGAGAGGGGACCCCGGGAAGAGGGGAACCCCCAACCCAACCCAAACTGGGATACGAGCAAAAGGGAAAGGGAGGAAAGGAAAAGAGATAAAAGGCAAAGGGAGGAAAGGAGAAAGGGAAGAGGGAAAAGGGAAAGAGAGGAAAGGAAAAGAGACGGAAGAGAAAGGGAGGAAAGGAAAAGAGATAAAAGGCAAAGGGAGGAAAGGAGAAAGGGAAGAGGGAAAAGGGAAAGAGAGGAAAGGAAAAGAGAGGAAAGGAAAAGAGATAGAAGAGAAAGGGAGGAAAGGAAAAGGGATAAAAGGAAAAGGGAGGAAAGGAAAAGAGAGGAAAAGAAAAGAGATAGAAGAGAAAGGGAGGAAAGGAAAAGGGATAAAAGGAAAAGGGAGGAAAGGAGAAAGGGAAGAGATAAAAGGAAAAGGGAAGAAAGGAAAAGAGATAAAAGGAAAAGGGGGGAAAGGAGAAAGGGAAGAGGGAAAAGGGATAAAAGGAAAAGGGAGGAAAGGAGAAAGGGAAGAGATAAAAGGGAAAGAGAGGAAAGGAAAAGAGACAGAAGAGAAAGGGAGGAAAGGAAAAGAGATAAAAGGAAAAGGGAGGAAAGAAAAAGAGATAAAAGGAAAAGGGAGGAAAGGAGAAAGGAAGAGGGAAAAGGGAAAGAGAGGAAAGGAAAACAGATAAAAGGAAAAGGGAAGAAAGGAGAAAGGGAAGAGGGAAAAGGGAAAGGGAGGAAAGGAAAAGGGGAAGAGGTAAAAGGGAAAGGGAGGAAAGGGAAAGAGATAAAAGGGAAAAGGGAAGGGGAAAGAGGAAAAAGGAGGGAGGAAGGAAGTTGGAAGGAAGGAGAAGAGGGAAGAGAAAAAGGCAAAGAGGGAAGGGAAAGGGAGAGGGAGGAAAGCAAAAGGGAAGGAAGAAGGGAAGGGGAAAAGGGAAGAAAAAGAAAAAGGAAGGAAGAGGAAAGTTGCGAAGGGAAGACACCCCCCGACCCCCTACCCCGGGATGTGGGACCCTCAGTTTGGAGCCCCCTTCCCAGGACAGGGACCCCCCGAGATATGGGGCAAGGCAGGATGGGGACACCCCCCCCTCACACACCTCCAGTATCAAGGACCCTCCTTTCAGTATTGGAGACCCCCCTCTCCAGTACTGGAGCCTCCACACCAGTATGAGAGACTCCCCTTCAGTATCAGGGACCCCCCCCCTCCAGTATTGGAGCCCCCACTCCAGTATGAGAGACTCTCCTTCAGTATTAGGGACCCCCCCCTTCAGTATTGGGGACCCCCTCTCCAGTATCAGGGACAGTCCTTTCAGTATTGGGGACCCCCCTCCAATATTGGAGCCTCCACACCAGTATTGGAGCCCCCACTCCAGTATGAGAGACCCCCTTCCAGTATCAGGGACCCCCCCCCCTCCAGTATCAGAGACCCCCCTCCAGTACTGGAGCCTCCACACCAGTGTGAGAGACCCCCCTCCAGTATCAGGGACCCCCCCCTCCAGTATCAGAGACCCCCGTCCAGTACTGGAGCCTCCACTCCAGTATGAGAGACCCCCCTCCAGTATCAGGGACCCCCCCCTCCAGTATCAGAGACCCCCGTCCAGTACTGGAGCCTCCACACCAGTATGAGAGACCCCCCTCCAGTATCAGGGACCCCCCCCTCCAGTATCAGAGACCCCCGTCCAGTACTGGAGCCTCCACTCCAGTATGAGAGACCCCCCTCCAGTATCAGGGACCCCCCCCTCCAGTATCAGAGACCCCCCTCCAGTATTGGAGCCTCCACACCAGTGTGAGAGACCCCCCCTTCAGTATCAGGGACCCCCCCCCCCCCTTCAGTACTGGGGACCCCTCCCAGTATGGGGATTGCAATGGGCCAGGGACCCTCTGGGCCATGTGGCCCTGGTGGGGTGACCCTCCCTGTCCCCCCCCGTGTCCCCCAGGTGTCAGGCTGCGGGGGTGGTGACTGCAGGGTTTATTTTCAGCCCTGGGACCTCGTGGGTGTTTCCTAGCTGGGTGTGTCCCCCCCCCCTTGTCACCACCGCTGCCACCACCAACCCGGCCACCGCGCCCCAGTCCCTCTGGGGGACCTTGGAGTGCTGAGCTGGGGGGGCTGGAAAGGGACCGAGGGGACCTGGAACCTGTCCCCAGGGCTGTGACACCCCAAGACTTGCTGATGAGGACATCTCCATCCCCTGGAGCATCAAACTTCTTGGGGACATGTCTGTCCCCATGGTCATGGCCCCCCAAGACCTGCTGGTGGGGACACGTCTGTCCCCAGGGCTGTGGTACCCCAAGACCTGGTGATGGGGACATATCCGTCCCCTGGAGCTTCACACCTCTTGGGGACATGTCTGTCCCCATGGTCATGGCCCCCCAAGACCTGGTGATGGGGACATATCCATCCCCTTGAGCTTCACAACTCTTGGGGACACGTCTGTCCCCAGGGCGGTGGCACCCCAAGACGTGGTGATGGGGACACGTCTGTCCCCAGGGCTGTGGCACCCCAAGACGTGGTGATGGGGACACGTCTGTCCCCAGGGCGGTGGCACCCCAAGACCTGGTGATGGGGACACATCTGTCCCCTGGAGTCTCACATCCCTTGGGGACATATCTGTCCCCATGGTCATGGCCCCCCAAGACCTGGTGATGGGGACACATCTGTCCCCAGGGCCGTGGCACCCCAAGACCTGGTGATGGGGACATATCCATTCCCTGGAGCTTCACACTTCTTGGGGACATGTCTGTCCCCATGGTCATGGCCCCCCAAGACCTGCTGATGGGGACACATCTGTCCCCAGGGCTGTGACGCCCCAAGACCTGGTGATGGAGACGTATCCATCCCCTGGAGCTTCACACCTCTTGGGGACACGTCTGTCCCCAGGGCTGTGGCCCCCCAAGACCTGCTGGTGGGGACATGTCTGTCACAGGAGTCTGGCACCCCTTGGGGACACCTCTGTCCCTAGGGCTGTGGTGCCCTGGAACCTGGTGACGGGGACGCATCTGTCCCCAGGAATCTGGCACCCTTTGGGGACACATCCAGCCCTGGGGACGTGGCAGCCTTCGAGGACACGTCTGTCCCCAGGGCTGTGGCACCCAGAGCCTGGTGATGGGGACATGTCTGTCCCCAGGGTTGTGGCACCCGGAGCCTGGTGACAGGGACACGTCTGTCGGTGGCACGAGGCCACCTGGGGACAGCAGCTCCCTAGGAGGACACCGAGGTGGCACCAGAGGCCACCAGTGTCCCTGGGAGCCGTGGGGACCCAGAGCTGGGGACATGGAGTCCCCATCTCTGCCAGGGGCCCAATCCTGCACCCCAGAGACCCCCAACCCCAGGGAGGGGACAGGGACATGGGGACAATGCCAAGTGCCACCTCCACACACCAAGTGTCCCCTCACTGGGGGTCCCGTGATGGGACATGGGTGACACGGGGGTGACATGGGGGGTGGGGGAAACTGAGGCAGGGGCTGAGGGGACTGGGGTTGGGATTGGGGGGTCTGGGGACCTGGGGTTGGGGACAAGGGACTTGGGGCATCAGAGATGGGGTTGGGGGACCTGGAACCAGGGACTGGAGATTGGGGGCTGGGAACTGGGAACTGAGGAGCAGGGACTGGGAATGGGGGCTGGGAACTTGGAACCTGAGCACTGGGGAACTGGGAGAAGGGACTGGGAACTGGTACGAGATACTGGGAATCTGAGCACTGGGGAACTGGGACAGGGGACTGGGAACTGGGGACTGCAAACTGGGAACTGGGAAAAGGAACTGGGGAACTGGAAACTAGGGATCTGAGCACTGGGGAATTGGGAGAAGGGACTGGGAACTGGTAATCTGAACACTGGGGAACTGGGAGAAGGTCCTGGGAGCTGGGAGAACATACAGGGAACTGGGAATCTGAGCACTGGAGAACTGGTTCAAGGGACTGGGAACTGGGAATCTGAGCACTGGGGAACCGGGACAAGAGATTGGGAACTGGGAACTGGTTCAAGGGACAGGGAACTGGGAATTCAAGCACTGGAGAACTGGGAGAAGGGACTGGGAGCTGGAAGAAGCGACTGGGAACCTGTTCAAGGGCCTGGGAACCTGAGCACTGGGGAACTGGGAGAAGGGATTGTGAACCAGGTACTGTGAACTGGGAACTGGGATAAGGGACTGGGAACTGGTTCAAGGGACTGGGACCTGGGAATCTCAGCACTGGGGAACTGGGAGAAGGGCCTGGGAGCTGGGAGAAGGGCCTGGGAGCTGGTTAACCCCCCAGAGCTGGGGGTGAGGTGGTCCTCGGCCTGCATCGGCCTGGCTGCTGCCACTGGTGCCCTGAGCTGTGTCAGTCCTCAGCCTCGTGTCGGGCTCCCTCCCTGCGGCGCTCGCTCTGCTCCTCATTTCCCGGCGCAAGGAGTTGATTTATGGGAGGTTTGACACTATTTTTGAAGCGGAACTGGTTCAAGGGACTGGGAACTGGCAATCTGAGCACTGGGGAACTGGGAAAAGGAACTGGGGAACTGGAAACCAGGAATGTGAGCACTGGGGAACTGGGAGAAGTGACTGGGAACTCGTTCAAGGAACTGGGAACTGGGAATCTGAGCACTGGGGAACTGGGAGAAGGAACTGGGAACTGGGAGAAGGGCCTGGGAACTGGGAGAAGGGCCTGGGAACTGGGAATCTGAGCAGTGGGGACCTGGGATAAGGGCCTGGGGACTGGCAGAAGGTACAGGGACCTGGGAATCTCAGCACTGGGGAACTGGGAGAAGGGCCTGGGAGCTGGGAGAAGGGCCTGGGAGCTGGTTAACCCCCCAGAGCTGGGGGTGAGGTGGTCCTCGGCCTACGTCGGCCTGGCTGCTGCCACTGGTGCCCTGAGCTGTGTCAGTCCTCAGCCTCGTGTCGGGCTCCCTCCCTGCGGCGCTCGCTCTGCTCCTCATTTCCCGGCGCACGGAGCTGATTTATGGGAGGTTTGACACTATTTTTGAAGCGTCGCCTCCGTTGAGAGCCGCTGGGCCCTGGTTTTAATTAGCCGAGCTGCGGCGGGCAGGGCAGCCTTCCCGGGGCACAGGCCTGGCCCTTGTTATCCTTGGAGAAGCGGCAGCGCCTTTGCGGCCGCCTTAAAAATAGGAGCAAGAACCACAGTTTGAAAAAAAAAAAAAATATATATATATATAAAAAGAAAGATAGGGGGAGGACGCAAAAGGGATGCACGACTCCCCGAAAAGCCACAAAAAGTGGGTTAAAAGGGAAGGAGAAATTGGAAGAAAGGGGAAAAAAACTGGGTGAGGGGCTCGGCCTACTCCACCCTGGCAGCTGAAAGCCATGAAGGGGCATGAAAGCAAAGGAAGTTGGGGAGAGGGATTGGGGGGGAGAGGGTTGGAGGAAGGGGGGGGAGGCCGCAGAGTAATTTGATTAAAAGGCCATAAAGGGAGCGAGAGCTGAGGTTGGGAGGAGGATGGGGATGGGGGGGAGGGGGGGGGGGATAAGAAGAAGGGGGCCCCCCGTCCCAGCCCAACCCGGTTACGAGCCCTTGGAGAAGCCCCTGCTGCTGCTGCAGAGGTGGGAATGGAGTTTATAGCTCTTTGGGTGGGGAAACTGAGGCACAGGGAGCGCAGAGTGGGGGAGGATGGAGGCAGCTGAGATGGGGGGAAGGTCCTGTGGCAGCTCAACCCAGTTACGAGCCCTCAGAGAAGCCCCCACCACTGCTACAGAGGCAGAAACGGCGTTTGTAGCTCTTTGGGTGGGGAAACTGAGGCACAGGGAGAGCAGGGAGGGGGAGGATGGAGGCAGGGAAGCTCCTGTGGCAGCTCAACCCTGTTATGAGCCCTCGGAGAAGCCCCTGGGGCTGCTGCAGGGGTGGAAATGGAGCTGGTGACTCTTGGGGTGGGGAAACTGAGGCACAGGGAGTGTGGAAGGGGGGAGGATGGAAGCAGCTGAGATGGGGGGGGAAGGTCCTGTGGCAGCTCAACCCAGTTACGAGCCCTCAGAGAAGCCCCCACCACTGCTACAGAGGTAGAAACAGCGTTTGTAGCTCTTTGGGTGGGTAAACTGAGGCACAGGGAGGGTGGAGTGGGGGAGGATGGAGGCAGCTGAGGTGGGGGGGAAGGTCCTGTGGTAGCTCAACTCAGTTACGAGCCCTTGGAGAAGCTCCTGCTGCAACTGCAAGGGTGGAAATGGAGCTGGTGGCTCTTTGGGTGGGGAAACTGAGGCACGGGGAGTGTGAAAGTGGGGAGGATGGAAGTAGCTGAGATTGAGGGGAAGCTCCTGTGGCAGCTCAACCCGGTTACAAGCCCTTGGAGAAGCCCCTGCTGCCGCTGCAGAGGTGGAAATGGAGTTTATAGCCCTTTGGGTGGGGAAACTGAGGCACGGGGAGGGTGGAGTGGGGGAGGGTGGAGGCAGCTGAGATGAGGGGGAAGGTCCTGTGTCAGCCCAACTCTGTTATGAGCCCTTGGAGAAGCCCCTGCTGCCACTGCAGAGGTGGAAATGGAGTTGGCGGCTCTTTGGGTGGGGAAACTGAGGCACGGCGAGAGTGGGGAGGGGGAGTATGGAAGAAGAAGCTCCTGTAGCAGCTCAACCCGGTTACGAGCCCTCAGAGAAACCCCTGCCGCTGCTGCAGGGGTGGAAATAGAGTTTGTAACTCTTTGGGTGGGGAAACTGAGGCACAGGGAGCGCAGAGTGGGGGAGGATGGAGGTAGCTGAGATGGGGGGAAGCTCCTGTGGCAGCCCAACCTGGTTACGAGCCCTCAGAGAAGTCCCTGCCACTGCTACAGAAGCAGAAACGGCGTTTGTGGCTCTTTGGGTGGGGAAACTGAGGCACGGGGAGTGCAGAATGGGGGGGGATGGAGGTAGCTGAGATGGGGGGGAAGCTCCTATGGCAGCTCAACCCAGTTTACGAGCCCTCGGAGAAGTCCCTGCTGCCGCTGCAGGGGTGGAAATGGCGTTTGTAGCTCTTTGGGTGAGGAAACTGAGGCACGAAGAGTGCGGGGAGGGGGGGGGATAGGGCAGGAAGGATGAGGGTGTGACATGGGTACCCCAGTGCCCCCCAGCACCCCCTCTCTGCCCCCCAACCTGGCAACCTAACACCCACGTCTCTCTTCCCACAGGCCACCGGGCGCCATGGCCTTGTGATCCCAGTGACGCTGTCCCCATTGCCTTGGGGGGCTCCTACCCAGCATCTCCAACCACCTCTGGGCGCCCCAACCCATCATCTCCAACCATCTCAAGGTGCTCTGACCAACCCATCATCTCCAAACACCTCGAAGTTCTCCTGCTCATTGTCCCCAACCACCTCTGGGTGCTCATACCCATCATCTCCAACCACCTCTGGGTGCCCCAACCCATCATCTCCAACCATCTCAAGGTGGTCTGACCCACCCGTCATCTCCAAACACCTCGAAGTGATCCCGCTCATCATCCCCAACCACCTCTGAGTGCCCCTGCCCATCATCTCCAACCCTCTCAAGGTGCTCTGACCAACCCATCATCACCAAACACCTCAAAGTTCTCCAGCTCATCATCCCCAACCACCTCTGAGTGCTCCTACCCATCATCTCCAACCACCTCAAGGTGCTCTGACCAACCCATCATCTCCAACCACCTCAAGGTGCTCTGACCAACCCATCATCTCCAAACACCTCGAAGTGATCCCACTCATCGTCCCCAACCACCTCTGGGTGCTCCTACCCATCATCTCCAACCTCCTCCGAGTCCTCCCACCCACTCAGCATCTCTGATCCCCTCCGAGTGCTCCCACTCAGCACCTACACTGCCTTGAGGTGCTCCCACCCCTCATCTCCAACCACCTCTGGGTGCTCCCACCCATCATCTCTGACCATTTCTGGGAGCTCCCAACCTACTCAGCATCTCCAATCACCTCTGGGTGCTCCCACCCATCATCTCTGACCATTTCTGGGAGCTCCCAACCTACTCAGCATCTCCAACCATCTCCGGGTGCTCCCACTCATCATTCCCAGACACCTCGAAGTGCTCCTACTCATTGTCCCAAACCACCTCAAAGTGCTCCCTCCCACCCATCACCTCCAACCGCCTCTGGGTGCCCCCACTCAGCACCTCCAACGCCTTGAGGTGCTCCCACCCCTCATCTCTGACCATTTCTGGGAGCTCCCAACCTACTCAGCATCTCCAACCACCTCTCAGTGCCTCTACTCAGCACCTCCAACCCCTTGAGGTGCTCCCACCCCTCACCTCCAACCACCTCCAGGCCCTCTCCCCCATACCCTCCATCTCCAGGCGCTCCCACCCCTCATCTCCAACCATCTCCAGGCTCTCCCACCCACCTGGGTCCACATCTTGGCCATGGGTGACTCCTACACGGCCGCCTTCCCCAGCGCCCCGGGGCTGCTCTCGCCCTCCGCCAGCCCCCAGGCCTCCCCCAGCACCTACGGCCCCGACTACGGCCCCTTCGGCCACCCCTTCCCGGCCCCCGCGGGCGCCCAGGAGGTGCTGGGGGCCCCGGTGGTGGTGACGGCCAAGGGGCACCCCACGGGCGACTGTTTGCCGGGGGTCTACCCCTCCCTGGAGATGCCGCATCCCTACGGCTCCTGGTACAAGGGGGGCATCGGCGGGGGGCTGCCGGGGGGCTCGGGGCCGGCGGCCCCGTCCTGGTGGGACGTGCATCCCAACGGGGGCTGGTTGGGGGGCCCGGCGGGCGCCGAGGGTCTCCAAGGCTCCTTGCAAGCCCAACCCACCCTTAGCCCCCCTCTTCCTACTTATGGCTCCGATTTCGGGGCTCTCAACCCTCCGCCTTACACCAACAACCCTCCCGCGGCCACCCCAAACCCCAAAGCCACCCCGGGCGAGACCTCCAAGGGACCTCGCGGAGGTTCGGTGGGTGGAGGTGGGAGGCCGGCGTGCGATTGCCCCAACTGCCAGGAGCTGGAGAGGTTTGGGGGGCCGGGGGGAGCCCGACGGAAGCCGGTTCACAGCTGCCACATCCCGGGCTGCGGGAAGGTGTACGGCAAAGCCTCGCACCTCAAGGCCCACCTGCGCTGGCACACGGGCGAGCGCCCCTTCGTCTGCAACTGGCTCTTCTGCGGCAAGCGCTTCACCCGCTCCGACGAGCTGGAGCGCCACGTCCGCACCCACACCAGGGAGAAGAAGTTCACCTGCCTGCTCTGCAGCAAGCGCTTCACCCGCAGCGACCACCTCAGCAAGCACCAGAAGACCCACGCCGAAGGCGGCCCCAACAAAGCCAACGCCGGCGGCACCAACGAGCCACCACCGGCTTCGCCCCGAGCGGCGCCCGCTTCACCCGGCAAAGACGCCGGCAGTCCCGAAGCCGGGAGCCTGTTGGAGATCTGAGCCTTCGGCCTCCATCCTCCTCCTCCTCCGGAGATCTCTTGCTCCAGGTCTCGGGGATCTCCTGCACCAGGCCTCAGAGATCTCCTGCTCCAGGCCTCAGAGATCTCCTGCTCCAGGACTCGGAGGTCTCCTGCTCCAGGCCTTGGGGATCTCCTGCTCCAGGACTCAGAGGTCTCCTGCTCCAGGCCTCAGAGATCTGCTCCAGGCCTCGGAGATCTCCTGCTCTAGGCCTTGGAGATCTCCTGCTCCAGGCCTCGGAGATCTCCTGCTCCAGGCCTCAGAGATCTCCTGCTCCAAGCACCGGGAGGAGGCCTGAGGAGGAGGAGGAGGAAGCTGGAGGTGTTTGCAGCCCCATCTCAGGGCTGGTGTCCCCAGGAAGGACTCGGTGCAGGTGGCACACGGGTGGTGATGGATGTCGTGGCCTGTGGTCCAGTCATGTCCTCGTGCCAGATGTCACCATGTGCCCTCCCTCCCCTTCCATCCATGACCTGCAGAAGATCTTGACGCTCTCCGATGAGTTGGAACCTTACGATATCCTCGTGCCGGACGTCACCATGTGCCCTCCCTCCCCTTCCATCCACGACCTGCAGAAGATCTTCACGCTCTCCGACGAGTTGGAAACGTCACCTTCAGACCCACGTGAGGGAGAAGAAGGTCACCAGCACCCAAAGCGACCGTCTCGGCAAAGTACCAGGAGACCCGAGCTTGGAGGTGGCCTCTCAAAATCCCACCAGCACTGGCAACGAGCGACCCCACCAGCTTCACCTCCACCAGCAAATCCGCTGGGAGTCCCAAAGCTGAGAGTCAGTGGGAGATCTGAGCCTTCAGCCTCCACCCTCCTCCTCCTCCTCTGGGCTGCTGGGGATATTTATTATTACCCCGAATCCACCACCTCAACCTGGGGATGGTGGCAGCTCCTTGTTAGCAGTTGTAATTTATGTCTTAAGTTATGGGCGGGGTGGGGGGGGGGCTGAGACATGGGGGACCTGGGGATTGGTGGGTGGATGGGGGGGACACAGGGACATCCCTTAGTGAGAGGGGGATGGGGACAGGGACACCTATGGGACCTGGGGATGGGGTGAGGGGAACAGGGACACTGATGGATGAGGAGGGGGACAGGGACACTCATGAGTCCCCATATAGGGTTAGGGGGACAGGGACACCCCTGGGACCTGGGGATGGGGTTGGGGGGGGGACAGGGACACCCATGGATGAGGAGGGGAAGATGGAGACAGGGACACTCATGAGTCCCTATGTAGGATTAGGGTGACAGGGACACCCCTGGGACCTGCAGATGGGGTTGGGAGGGGGGCAGGGACACCCATGGATGAGGAGGGGAAGATGGGGACAGGGACACTCATGAGTCCCTATGTAGGATTAGGGTGACAGGGACACCCCTGGGACCTGCAGATGGGGTTGGGAGGGGGACAGGGACACCCATGGGTGAGGAGGGGGGAATGGGGACAGAGACACTCATGGGTCCCTATATAGGGTTAGGGTGACAGGGACACCCTTGGGACCTGGGGATGGGGTGGGGGGGGACAGGGACACCCATGGGTGAGGAGGGGGATGGGGAGGGTGACAGGGACACTCTTGGGACCTGGGGATGGGGTGGGGGGGGACAGGGACACCCCTTCTCCTCTGCCCCTGCCCCGTTAGCATGTGTGGTTCGTTAGGTGCTCGTGTACCCCCCCCCCCCCCCTCCTTTTTTTAGGCCCCCCCCCCCCCTTTAGCAATAAAGGGATTGCGAAGGTGACAACATGGGGCTGAGGTCACGCGGCTTTGTCACAGCGATGGACTCGGCCTCCCTCCTCCTGGGCTCGGAGGGAAACTGAGGCACAGAGGGGACGGTCACTGTGTCCCCTCCTAGGGGGAAGGGGTGTTGGGGGGTTCAGTGCTGTCCCCTTGTACCCCTGTCCTGGATCTCGGCGCCTCTGGAGCCACTGGCTCCTCATGGTGCCCTGTCCCTGTGCCCCAATGTCCCCATGTCCTGGTGTCCCTGTGACTCCATGTCCCAGTGTCCCCATGTCTCCTGATGTCCCTGTGACTCCATGTCCTAGTGTCCCCCTGTCCTGGTGTCCCTGTGACTCCATGTCCCAATGTCCCCATGTCCCAGTGTCCCCATGTCCTGGTGTCCCTGTGACTCCATGTCCCAGTGACCCCAGGCCCCAGTGTCCCCCTGTCCTGGTGTCCCTGTGACTCATGTCCCTGAGACTCCATGTCCCAGTGTCCCCATGTCCTGGTGTCCCTGTGACTCCATGTCCCAGTGCCCCCAGGCCCCAGTGTCCCCATGTCCTGGTGTCCCTGAGACTCCATGTCCCAGTGTTCCCATGTCCTGGTGTCCCTGTGACTCCATGTCCCTGTGACTCCATGTCCCAAAGTCCTGATGTCCCAGTGTCCCCATGTTCCAGTGTCCCCATGTCCTGGTGTCCCTGTGACTCCATGTCCCAGTGTTCCCATGTCCTGGTGTCCCTGTGACTCCATGTCCCAGTGTCCCCATGTCGTGGTGTCCCTGTGACTCCATGTCCAAAGTCCTGGTGTCCCAGTGTCCCCATGTTCCAGTATCCTATGTCCTGGTGTCCCTCTGACTCCATGTCCCACTGTCCCCATGTCCCAGTGTCCTCAAGTCCTGATGTCCCTGTGACTCCATGGCCTTGTGACTCCATGTCCCAGTGTCCCCATGTCCCAGTGTTCCTGTCACTCCCTGTCCTGCTTTCCCATGTTTCCCTCCCAGGACTCCACCTCAGGCTCTCCCGTCCCCGCCCAGGGGTGGGCACCGCCTCCCTTAAAGGGGCAATGCCCCCAACCACACCTGTGGTCTCTCCCACCTCCCCCTCATCCACTTTCAGACGAAGCCTCCCTGGAGTTATTCGCAGCACGGGGTAGACCGAGCTGAGCTATCGCGGACGGGGAAGGTGTCGGACTCTGTCTGTAAGCGCGTGCGCAGCCCCTCCGTACCTCACCCCCACAACCATCTCCCCTCTGCTCGACCGGGGCCGCGGCCCTTTTAAATGCTGGCTGGCGGCGCAAGGGGGCAGATGCGCTCGCGTTGGCAGGGACGGCTGGGATTGGCCCTCGGCGGGACCCGTCGGCGCGAGGCGGGAAGTAAGAAGGAAGAAGGAGGAAGGTGTGCGGCGGTGTGAGGGGTCCGTTCAGAGAGGACACCGGGATAGGGAAGCGGGAGGCACTGGGGTCTGGGAGAGCCACGGCAGCTCGTGGGGGGCACCGGGGTAGAGGAGGGGATGAGGGAGACACGGGGGAGGGGGCGATATGGCGGCTTCTGGGGGGGGGCATAGGGGGAGATAGCGAGGAGAGGGTTGACATGGCAGCTCGCAGAGGGGTAAAGGGCAGGGGAGGGGGTAAAGGGCAGCTCCTGAGGGGCAGAAGGGGCAGGACAAGGGAGGAGGGTGGGGAGAGGGGGGACGGGACAGAGGGCAGGGGCCACATGGCTCAGTGCTGGGTCCAGCCCTGATCAATGTCTTCGTCAATGACCTGGATGAGGGCATTGAGTGTCCCCTTAGCAAGTTTGCAGATGGCACTAAGTTGTGTGGAAGTGTGGATCTGCTGGAGGGTCGGGAGGCTCTGCAAAGGGACCTGAACAGGCTGGATCCATGGGCTGAGTCCAATGGGATGAGGTTTAACACGGCCAAATGCCGCATCCTGCACTTGGGGCACAACAACCCTGAGCAGAGCTCCAGACTGGGAGAAGTCTGTCTAGAAAGCTGCCAGGAGGAGAGGGACCTGGGGGTGTTGGTCGACAGCGACTGAGCATGAGGCAGCAGTGTGCCCAGGGGGCCAAGGCGGCCAAGGGCATCCTGGCTTGGATCAGAAATGGTGTGACCAGCAGGGCCAGGGAGGTGATTCTCCCTCTGGACTCAGCACTGGGGAGGCCGCTCCTTGAATCCTGTGTTGAGTTGTGGGCCCCTCAGCACAAGAAGGATGTTGAGGCTATGGAGTGAGTCCAGAGAAGAGAAACGAAGCTGGTGAAGGGGCTGGAGAACAGGCCCTATGAGGAGCGGCTGAGAGAGCTGGGGGGGTTTATCGTGGAGAAGAGGAGGCTGAGAGGAGACCTCATTGCTCTCTCCAACTACCTGAAAGGAGGTTGTGGAGAGGAGGGAGCTGGGCTCTTCTCCCAAGGGACAGGACGAGAGGGAATGGCCTCAAGGGTGTAAGAGGTTCATCTTGGGAGGGTGTGAGGTCTGTGGGGGCTTGGGGTGTCCCCAGGGGCATGGGGTGCACCCTAGAGGGGGCTCCCCCCACCTTCTCTGACACCCCTCCCTCTGTTTGGCCACCCCCAGGCCCTGTGGCACCATGTGCACCTTGGGGCTCTTCCCGCCCCCACCGCCCCCTGGGGATGTCACCCTCTACGAGTTCCACAACGACCTGGTCTGCAGCCGCCATGAGCAGCTCCCGCTCGCCTTCCAGAGCCAGGTGAGACCCCCCCCTTGCCCCTCCCTCCCAGTGCCCTCCAGAGCCAGGTGAGGCCTCCCCCCAGTGCCCCCCAGAGCCATGTGAGACCCGGCCCTTGCCCCTCCCCGCTCAGTGCCCCCCAGAGCCAGGGGAGACCCCTCCCCGCTCAGTGCCCCCCAGAGCCAGGGGAGACCCCTCCCCGCTCAGTGCCCCCCAGAGCCAGGGGAGACCCCTCCCCGCTCAGTGCCCCCCAGAGCCAGGGGAGACCCCTCCCCGCTCAGTGCCCCCCAGAGCCAGGGGAGACCCCTCCCCGCTCAGTGCCCCCCAGAGCCAGGGGAGACCCCTCCCCGCTCAGTGCCCCCCAGAGCCAGGTGAGACCCCTCCCCGCTCAGTGCCCTCCAGAGCCAGGTGAGACCCCTCCCCGCTCAGTGCCCCCCAGAGCCCTCCAGAGCCAGGTGAGACCACCCCAGTGCCCCCCAGAGCCAGGTGAGCTCCCCCTCCCACCACTGTGGGCCCCCCAGAGCCAGGTGAGGCCCCCCCCGTGGGCCCCCCAGTGCCCCCCAGCTTCCTCCTCTTCCCCCAGGGGTGCCCCCTTGCCCTCTCTAAGCTCTCCCTTGGCCACACGCTGCTTCCTCGCCCCTCTTTGGGCTCCCCTTCTTCTCCCATCATTGTTTTTGGCTCCGTGGGGGCTTTTCTCACTGCTGTGACCCCCCTTCTCGAGTGCGTGTGGGGCTGAGAGGATCGTATGTGCTCGTAGCTGGCAGACCTGCCTGTCCTCAGCCTGCCCAAGGAATCCCTCAAGGCTCCCGGGCGGCTGGAGCACGGCACCCGCCCGGCCTTCATCCACCACCGCGAGGCCCTCTGGAAGCGATGCCTCAACGCCTGGTGAGTGCTCAGACACCCCCCAAAACTCACCTTCAGGGGGGCAGAGCCAGGAGCTGCCTGCTCACTCACTCGGAGTTAGAACCACAAGATTGTTGAGGTTGGTGAAGAGATTTTTTAGATGATGGAGGACAAACCTTCACCCACCACTGCCAGCTCCACCACCAAACCACATCCCCATGGGTTGTGAGACCCTCCAGAGCTTCTTGGGAGAATCTTTGGGGTCACAACATTGCTTGGAGCTCGGTGTAGCTGGTTCAGTGGTCGCTGGTGACCAGGAGGAGTGGCCCGAGCTGAGGGGAAGGTGGTTTGGAGGCCCCAGGCTGAGAGATCTCGAGGGGTTGGGGTTGGTGAGGCAAGGGAAGGGAGGCTGACGTGCTCTCTGCTGCAGGAGGGACGTGGGGCTCTGCGGGGTGCTGAAGGAGCTCGCCAGCGCCGAGGAGGAGGGTGAGTCTGGGCTGCTCGGGAAGGACGTGGGGGTCCTGCGAGTCTCTCTGGATCCAGCTTTGAGCCTTCGGTTTCTTTCATCCCCTTTTCCCTCATGCCTGTCGTAGAATCCTAGAATCCTTCCACAGCGCGAGGGTTTAAGTCATAGAATCATAGAACAACCAGGTTGGAAGGGACCCATCAGATCTTCTAGTCCAACCATTCCCATCAAACACTAAACCAAGTCCCTCAAGACCTCATCTACCTGTCCCTTAAACACCTCCAGGGAAGGGGAATCAACCCCCTCCCTGGGCAGCCTATTCCAATGCCCAATGACCCTTTCCAGGAAAAACTTCCTCCTAATCTCCAGCCTAAATCTCCCCTGGTGGAGCTTGAGGCCATTCCCTCTTGTCCTGTCCCCTGTCACTTGGGAGAAGAGCCCAGCTCCCTCCTCTCCACAACCTCCTTTCAGGTAGTTGTAGAGAGTAATGAGGTCTCCTCTCAGCCTCCTCTTCTCTAGGCTAAACCCCCCCAGCTCTCTCAGCCGCTCCTCATAGGGCCTGTTCTCCAGCCCCTTCACCAGCCTCGTTGCTCTTCTCTGGACTCTCTCCAGAGCCTCAACATCCTTCTTGTGCTGAGGGGCCCAGAATTGAACACAGGATTCAAGGAGCAGCCTCACCAGTGCTGAGTCCAGAGGGAGAATCACCTCCCTGGCCCTGCTGCTCACACCATTTCTGATCCAAGCCAGGATGCCATTGGCCTTCTTGGCCCCCTGGGCACACTGCTGGCTCATGGTCAGTCGCTGTCGACCAACCCCCCCAGGTCCCTCTCCTCCTGGCAGTTTTCCAGGCAGACTTCTCCCAGTCTGGAGCTCTGCTCAGGGTTGTTGTGCCCCAAGTGCAGGACTCGGCATTTGGCCGTGTTAAACCTCATCCCATTGGACTCAGCCCATGGATCCAGCTGTTTAGGGCCCTTTGCTGTACCTCCCGACCCTCCAGCAGATCAAGTCATGGAATCCTGGAATGGTTTGGGTTGGAAGGGACTCCAAAGTCCGTCCAGTCCCAACTCTTCTGTGAGCAGGGACACCTCCTGCTGGATCAGGGGCTGCAAGCTCCATCCAGCTTGTTCAATCTCCCCTCTTCCAGCTCAACCCCCTTCCCCCTCATCCTCTCCCTGCCCTCCCTCATCCAGAGCCCCTCCCCAGCTTTCCTGGAGCCCCTTTCAGGCCTGGAAGCTGCTCTGAGGTCTCCCTGGAGCCTTCTCTTCTCCATGGCCTGTTGGCACTGCCTGTGCTTCCTCCTGCTGTTGCGCTGAAGCCCATGGGAGGCCTCGTGTTCCTTTTTTTCTCTCTCTCCAGGGCTTCAGTGGGTGAAGACTGGCTCTAGCTACGTGCTGGCCGTGTGCCACTGGCTCTCCTCGCTGCACGGCTCCTTATTCCCCCACCTCTCGGTGAGTCTTTGTGGGACTTCGCTAACAGGGAAAAGGGTCGGAGACGCCGTGTCTTGTGCCACCACCTCAGCCCTAACCCCTCTCCCCACAGCTCTCCAGCGAAGACACCATCGCAGCCTTTTCCCAGGCGGTCGACTGGTGAGTTCTTTTGGGGCACAAACACTTTTGGGATGGGGATGGGAAGCTGGGAGCAAAACGAGGAGGGGACAGGCAGCAAGGATCGCTCCTTCTTTACCTGCTCAGCAAGATTATGGTTGGACTCGATGATTTGATGGGTCTCTTCCAACCTGGTTGTTCTATGACTCTATGATTTTAGGGCAAATATTTCCCCGTTTTCTCCAATTTGCGCACAGGGGGATGAGGCAAAGTGTTCCCTGATGTGGAGGAAGTGACATTAAACTGGATTAGAGCTTGAAAAATCATCCCCCCCACCCCTCGAGTGTTTCCCCAGGGGAAATATGATGGACAAAAGAGTGCCAGTCCCAGTCAGCAGTGAAAAGGAAGTTTTATTTCGCTGGAGACAGTGGGAGCTGCCGTTGTCGTGGTTGAGAGCTGCTGGGTGGTCCTGCCCGATGTCCGAGAGCCTGGAATCATAGAACAGAGAATCATAGAACAACCAGGTTGGAAGAGACCCATCGGATCATCGAGTCCAACCATTCCCATCAAACACTAACCCATGTCCCTCAGGACCTCGTCCACCCGTCCCTTAAACACCTCCAGGGAAGGGGAATCAACCACCTCCCTGGGCAGCCTATTCCAAAGCCCAATGACCCTTTCTGGGAAAAACTTCCTCCTAATCTCTAGCCTAAATCTCCCCTGGAGGAGCTTGAGGCCATTCCCTCTTGTCCTGTCCCTTGGGAGAAGAGCCCAGCTCCCTCCTCTCCACAACCTCCTTTCAGGGAGTTGCAGAGAGCAATGAGGTCTCCTCTCAGCCTCCTCTTCTCCAGGATAAACACCCCCAGCTCTCTCAGCCGCTCCTCATCAGGCCTGTTCTCCAGCCCCTTCACCAGCTTCGTGGCTCTTCTCTGGACTCTCTCCAGAGCCTCAACATCCTTCTTGTGCTGAGGGGCCCACAACTGAACACAGGATTCAATGCCTCCTCCTTGCCCCTTCCCAGGGCCGGCTGCACCATCCGGGCCTTCGCGTGGCACCCACACACCAGCAAGTTTGCTGTGGCTCTTCTGGACGATTCCATTCGTGTCTACAACTCCAGCAGGTGAGGGCTGGGCTGCTCCCTGTGCCAGTACTGGCTCGTGTTTAGCTGCTCTTGAACAACACCTCTAGGTTCTTCTCCTCCAGGCAGCTTTCCAGCTGCTTTTCCCGAGGCCTGGAGCTGCCTGGGGTTGGAGTGACCCACGTGCAGGACCCGGCACTTGGCCTGGTTGAACCCCATCCTGTTGGATCCTATGGATCCAGCCTGTCCCAATCCCTCTGCAGAGCCTCCTGCCCTCCATCCCATGGATCCAGCCTTTCCCAATCCCTCTGCAG
Organism: Coccyzus lansbergi; assembly: GCA_033558105.1. NCBI lineage: Eukaryota > Metazoa > Chordata > Aves > Cuculiformes > Coccyzidae > Coccyzus > Coccyzus lansbergi. The sequence continues at coordinate 32,388 of JAUMJK010001525.1, read as the reverse complement.
AGCCTCCTGCCCTCCATCCCATGGATCCAGCCTGTCCCAGTCCCTCTGCAGAGCCTCCTGCCCTCCAGCCATGGATTCGGCCTTTCCTGATCCCTCTGCAGAGCCTCCTGCTCTCCAGCCATGGATTCGGCCTTTCCTGATCCCTCTGCAGAGCCTCCTGCTCTCCAGCCATGGATCCAGGCTGTCCTGATCCCTCTGCAGAGCTCTCAGAGCTTCTCCTTGCGCAGCAGCAGCTCTTCAAGGCCAATCTCCAAAAACCCAAAAATCTCTAGCCCTACTCAAACTTTGGTGTTTCCTTCCCTCTGTGCCCTGGGGACAGACGCAGCCTGAGTCTCCTTTCTTCTCCAGGTCTCCCTGCTCCCCCAGCAGGTGTAAAGCCCTCCTGAGGCGAAGACTGTGCCGGCTGGTCCTGCAGCCCCCCCAGTGCCCCCCTTCTCGGGCCTTCTCGCCCAGTTGGGATTTCAGGCCAGCGAGCGCCTTCTCGCACCCTCGGGCTGGGCTGTGGGGAGCACAGGGAGCCCTGCTGAAGGGCAGGAGGTGCGCTCGGGCTCGCTGCACTCGGTTTGGGGTCCCCTCTGTACCCCCCGGTAGCAGGGCACGCTGCAGCATGGCTCCTCCCTCCCCACTCGGTGCTTTTAGGCCCTCACCACAATCACAGCCGGAGAGAGGACTCGGGGAGGTGTTGCTGGGCTGTGGGAGCTACCTCCCCATCCCTCAGTTTTTCCCCTCCTCTCCGGCAGTGCCACCATCCCCTCGCTGAAGCATCGCCTGCAGCGCAACGTGGCCGCCATGGCCTGGAAGCCTCTCTGCGCCTCCATCCTGGCCGTCGCCTGCCAGAGCTGCGTCCTCGTCTGGCACCTGGACCCCACCTCGCTCTCCACAAGGTGACCTGGAGTTCATAGAATCATAGAACAACCAGGTTGGGAGAGACCCATTGGATCCTCCAGTCCAACCATTCCTATCAAACACTAAACCAAGTCCCTCAAGACCTCATCCACCCGTCCCTTAAACACCTCCAGGGAAGGGGAATCAACCACCTCCCTGGGCAGCCTGTTCCAATGCCCAATGACCCTCTGTGTGAAGAACTTCCTCCTAATCTCCAGCCTAAATCTCCCCTGGTGGAGCTTGAGGCCATTCCCTCTTGTCCTGTCCCCTGTCCCTTGGGAGAAGAGCCCAGCTCCCTCCTCTCTACAACCTCCCCTCAGGTAGTTGGAGAGAGTAGTTAATTCCAGGCGTGTTTCCAGCCTGGAATCCCACACGGTGCTGGATTTTTGGCTGTGTTTGACCATGGTGGCTTCTTTCCCTCCAGGCCGTCCTCCGGTTGTGCTCAAGTGCTGTCCTACCCCGGACACAGCCCTGTCACCAGCCTGGCCTGGGCTCCCAGTGGGGAACTGCTGCTCTCGGCGTCTCCGGTTGACACAGCCATGCTGGTGAGTTCCTCCTGCACCACGTTTGGGCTCCAGGAACCATAAAAAAAGCCACCGTGTCACCATGGGATTGATCAGGGGATGGGGCCAGCCCCTCCTCGGATTGAACCTGGAGTGGGCAGGTCCAAGGAGGTTCTTCTCCCTCTGGACTCAGCACTGGTGAGGCTGCTCCTTGAATCCTGTGTTGAGTTGTGGGCCCCTCAGCACAAGAAGGATGTTGAGGCTCTGGAGCGAGTCCAGAGAAGAGCCACGAAGCTGGTGAAGGGGCTGGAGAACAGGCCTTATGAGGAGCGGCTGAGAGAGCTGGGGATGTTTATCCTGGAGAAGAGGAGGCTGAGAGGAGACCTCATTGCTCTCTCCAACTCCCTGAAAGGAGGTTGTGGAGAGGAGGGAGCTGGGCTCTTCTGCCAAGGGACAGGGGACAGGACAAGAGGGAATGGCCTCAAGCTCCACCAGGGGAGATTTAGGCTAGAGATTAGGAGGAAGTTTATCACACAGAGGGTCATTGGGCATTGGAACAATAAGGGACGGGTGGATGAGGTGCTGAGGGACATGGGTTAGTGTTTGATGGGAATGGTTGGACTTGATGACCCGATGGGTCTCTTCCAACCTGGTTGTTCTCTGATTCTATGAAATTATCCACCTGTATTCCTCAGTCTTGACAAAACCAATTTATGAGCTGTGCTTGCAACCCAGTCAGTGTTCAGGTCCTGGTGGCCTTTAGCCTCCTCCTTGTCTGCTCCTCTAGGTCTGGAATGTGTCCACGGAAAACTGTGTCCAGCTGCAGTGGTTTGGGGGTGGAGGTGTCACCTACTTGGCTTGGTCACCCGATGGCAGCAAAGTCCTGGCGGCCACTCCCTCTGCGGTGTTCAGGTGAGCTCCCACCCTGCCAGGTCCTGGAATCCTGGAATCAGCAGGGTTGGAAAAGTCCTCCAAGCTCACCTAGCCCAACCCAACCAGTACTGAACTGTATCCTGAAGTGCCACAGGGTTTGTGACACCCTCCAGGGACAGGGATGCTGCCACCACCTTCTGCCGGGGCCTGAGAGCCCTTTCCATGAAGGAATTGTTCCCAATATCCAATCTAAACCTCTCCTGGCACAACTTGAGGCCATTTCCTCTCATCCCATCTGTTCTTCCTTGGGAGAAGAGCTCAACACCCACCCTGTTGGCCTCAGGCCATGGATTCGGCCTTTCCCGATCCCTCTGCAGAGCCTCCTGCTCTCCAGCCATGGATCCAGCCTGTCCCCATCCCTCTGCAGAGCCTCCAGCCATGGATCCAGCTTGTCCCAATCCCTCCGCAGAGCCTCCTGCTCTCCATCCATGGATCCAGCCTGTGCCCATCCCTCCGCAGAACCTCCTGCCCTCCAACCATGGATCCAGCCTGTCCCGATCCCTCTGCAGAGCCTCCTGCTCTCCAGCCATGGATCCAGCCTGTCCCCATCCCTCTGCAGAGCCTCCTGCTCTCCAGCCATGGATCCAGCCTGTCCCCATCCCTCTGCAGAGCCTCCAGCCATGGATCCAGCCTGTCCCGATCCCTCTGCAGAGCCTCCTGTCCTCCAGCCATGGATCCAGCCTGTCCCGATCCCTCTGCAGAGCCTCCAGCCATGGATCCAGCCTGTCCCGATCCCTCTGCAGAACCTCCTGCCCTCCAGCAGATCAACACTTCCACCCATCTTGGTGTCATCCACCAAGTGGATTCTCCCTGTATAACTTCCCACTTCATCCAGTGTCGGGGTGTGGGGGAAACAGGGAGGGTGATTGTGTCTGACATCTTGGGCTTCTCCGGGAGGAGCAGAACTGGGACAGATCTGAGGAATTTATCCCCCCAACCCTCTCCTGTCTGTGTCTCTTGCAGAGTGTGGGAGGCTCAGATGTGGACGTGCGAGCGCTGGCCGACTCTAAAAGGCCGCTGCCAGGTACGAAGAGGCATTTGATAGGAATGGTTGGACTAGAAGGTCCGATGGGTCCCTTCCAACCTGGTTGTTCTATGATTCTATGATTTCCCACCCGGGTGGGGCAGACGTTGCCTTTAAGACCCTCGAGGGGGGCACCTACAGCGTTTAAGTCAAACTCCTCCGCTTTGAGCTGGCTCGAAACCTCCCTGGGAAGCTGGATGGGAGGAGGGAGCTGGGCTCTTCTCCCAAGGGACAGGGGACAGGACAAGAGGGAATGGCCTCAAGCTCCACCAGGGGAGATTTAGGCTACAGATTAGGAGGAAGTTTTTCCCAGAAAGGGTCATTGGGCATTGGAATAGGCTGCCCAGGGAGGTGGTTGATTCCCCTTCCCTGGAGGTGTTTAAGGGACGGGTGGATGAGGTGCTGAGGGACATGGGTTAGTGTTTGATGGGAATGGTTGGACTCGATGATGCGATGGGTCTCTTCCAACCTGGTTGTTCTATGATTCTGTGATTAACATGGCTCTGTGTCCCACAGACCGGGTGCTGGAGCCCTGACGGCAGCCGACTACTCTTCACCGTGCTGGGCGAGTCCGTCATCTACTCCTTATCCTTCTCGGAGTACAGGGGTGAGTCTCCCCGAGGTGAAGGTTTCCAAGAGCCAGTGGCTACTCTCTAAGATTTTCCTTGTGGCTGGGGTTGGATTTTTGGCTCTCTAGCTGCGTTTCCCGACCTGCTGGGACACAGAAAACCACAAGACGCAGGGCAAAGTGGTCTTGGGGGATCTCTCACAGCACAGAATCGCCGTGGGGTTGAGTTTTTCCTCCTTTCATATTGCTTCTTGCTTGCAGACAGCCACAAACTGTTTTGCAAAGGGGTTAAACACCCAGTTCATGTGGCTTTATTTTCTCCGTGGAAGGGGCTTGTCCTGATGTTTGTTGAGGGGAAACAGCCCCTGTCCTCCAGCCCAGGGAAGGGCAGGTGCTGCTGGGGTAGCTCCACAGCCATTCTAAGAAATGGAGGTAAATTTTATCTCTGTGGAAAGAAAAGTGTGATTCAGAGCAGCGAAACAACCCCCGAGCAGCGATTTCAGGAGAGCGGAAGCCACCAGGCTCCTGGCCTTCTGTTTCAGGGGAGATGCAAGGGCAAGTGGGAGGCTCAAAAACGGCTTCCATCGTGGCCGACCTGTCCGAGACCATCTTCGAGACGCTCTACGGGGAGGAGAGGTGGGTCTGACTGCGCTCAGGGTGCTGGAGGTGTCCCCTGGGTGGCCCTGGGGCTGGTGTGTGGGAGCAGGGATCATCTCACTGCCGCTCGTGCCGCTTGCAGGATCGGAGGAGAAGTTCACTCCATGGTGTGGGATCCCACGGGCGAGAGGCTCGCTGTGATCATCAGGGGTAGGTGCTGGGATCGGGGTGGAGAGGCAGCACCCACCTTCCTTCCTTCCCTAGAAACCTGGAATGGTTTGGGTTGGAAGAGACCTCGCAGCCCCATCCAGTGCCACCCCGGCCACAGGCAGGGACACCTCCCATGGGATCACTTGCACACAGCTTTGTGTCATCTGCAAACTTGCTAAGGGTACCCTCAATGCCCTGGGGCTCTCCCAGCCCTCCAGGGCAGCCTGGAAGCAGCCCAGAGCTGCCTCTGCTTGAGGAGAAGCCACTCGGCTGCTGACACTTGCTCCGAGTCAGGGGATGAAGGTTCAAATTCTCTCCCTGAGCTGTTCCCCTCCTCTCCCAAATCCAGGCTGCGGCGTTATTGCTTTGCAGGCTTTGATAATATTCACAGAGTCCTGGGATGGGTTGGGTTGAAAGGGATCTCAGGGTTACAAGTGGTATCCCCAGGGCTCAGTGCTGGGTCCAGCCCTGGTCAGTGTCTTCGTCAACGACCTGGATGAAGGCATCGAGTGCTCCCTGAGCAAGTTTGCAGATGACACTAAGCTGTGTGGAAGTCTTGATCTGCTGGAGGGTCGGGAGGCTCTGCAAAGGGACCTGAACAGGCTGGATCCATGGGCTGAGTCCAGTGGGATGAGGGTTAACACGGCCAAATGCTGGGTCCTGCACTTGGGGCACAACAACCCTGAGCAGAGCTACAGACTGGGAGAAGTCTGGCTGGAAAACTGCCAGGAGGAGAGGGACCTGGGGGGGTTGGTCGACAGCGACTGACCATGAGGCAGCAGTGTGCCCAGGGGGCCAAGAAGGCCAATGGCATCTTGGCTTGGATCAGACACGGTGTGACCAGCAGGGCCAGGGAGGCTCTTCTCCCTCTGGACTCAGCACTGGTGAGGCCACTCCTTGAATCCTGTGTTCAGTTGTGGGCCCCTCAGCACAAGAAGGATGTTGAGGCTCTGGAGCGAGTCCAGAGAAGAGCAATGAAGCTGGGGAAGGGGCTGGAGAACAGATCCTATGAGGAGTGGCTGAGAAAGCTGGGGGGGTTTATCCTGGAGAAGAGGAGGCTGAGGGGAGACCTCATTGCTCTCTCCAACTCCCTGAAAGGAGGTTGTAGAGAGGAGGGAGCTGGGCTCTTCTCCCAAGGGACAGGGGACAGGACAAGAGGGAATGGCCTCAAGCTCCACCAGGGGAGGTTTAGGCTGGAGATTAGGAGGAGGTTTTTCCCAGAAAGGGTCATTGGGCATTGAAACAGGCTGCCCAGGGAGGTGGTTGATTCCCCTTCCCTGGAGGTGTTTAAGGGACGGGTGGATGAGGTCCTGAGGGACATGGGTTAGTGTTTGATAGGAATGGTTGGACTCGATGATCCGATGGGTCTCTTCCAACCTGGTTGTTCTATGATCAGGGGCTTGGCCTTGTCTCTGGGAGAAGGGAAAGCCTCACGATGCCTTCTCCCACAGGCCATCCCGATGCTCCTGGGAGCCAGACGATCATCGCCGTGTTCCGCACTCGCAACAGCCCCGTGTTCGAGCTCCTACCCTGGTGCGTAGAGGGTTGGAGCTCCTGTGGGGCTGGGCTGGACTTGGAGACTGATTTGGGAGTGGATTTGGGTCTCTTTGGAGCCGGTTAGGGTCTGGGTTGGAGTTATTGAATACCAGTGACCCCCTGGGACAGGGTGGGGAAGAGCAGACTCACCTTGGAGCAAAGTGTCGCTGCCGTCCTGTGCTCCAGCTTCGGGCAGGGCTGCCAGTTTACCCCAGAACCAGTTGCATTCAGGCCTTATTGTCCATTAGCCACCTCCACACCCCTTTGCTTCTGCTTCTCTGGTGCATGTCAGCTCAATGGTGTGTGCTTCACCCTCAGCCGTTCACGCAGGTCGGGTCGGGGCGGGTTCCGTAACTGGTTTTTCCTTTCCCCGCAGCGGGTTCCTGCGAGGGGAGTGTGGGGCACAGCCCCAGCTCATCGCCTTCCACCCCTGCTTCAAGCAAGGTGCCCTCCTGACCGTGGTGAGTGCGGGATCCGGGGTTCCGGAGGGAAATCTGGAATTTCCCCTTCCCTGGAGGTGTTTAAGGGACGGGTAGATGAGGTCGTGAGGGACATGGGTTAGTGTTTGATAGGAATGGTTAGTCTCGATGATCCGATGGGTCTCTTCCAGCCTGATGATTCTCTGGTGGCTGCAGCAGGTGGGTGGGAAACCTTCCTGGGGAAGGGAGAGAGGGGAGAACATGTCCTTGTTGGGGAAGAGGAAGCAAAGCTCAGACTCTGCTCCACTTCTTCCACTTCTGATGGTCTTCTCTTCCGCCTCCAGTGCTGGTCCACAGGGAAGATCACCCACATCCCTTTCTTCTTCGTCAGCGCCCACGTCCCCAGCCCCAGCCCCAGCCGCAGCCCTGTTGCCGTCGTGGCCAGTGTGCGGGAGCAGCCGCTCTTCTCGGAGCTGTGACGATGACACCCGTGGGGCCTCAGTGGCGCCTTCCTGACACCGCAACGTGGCCTCCATCCTCCTCCTGGGACACTTGGCAGGGCCCTAGGTGCCTCAGCTACCTCCTCGGGGTCACCAAACTCACAGGGGCCAGTGCTGGAGGGATTAAAGCCACTTTCTTTTCCTTGCCTCCATCTCCTTACCCTGGGGAGGGCTGGAATTTTCATGGAGTGGGGGAGTTCTTGAAGACCTGTAGCTCTGGGGGTGCTCCTGGGATTCCGATGCTGCTTTTTAACATCCAAAATAATTTGGGATGAAACCTGTAGAAGAGCATCCCTTCCCCCTGTGCTGCCCTGTGTGAGCCCAGGGAGCAGCTGAGGCCTCCCTGCCCTGAGCAGGGATTAAGGGGGCAGTGGGACTACACACAGTTAATCCCTTGGATTATGCTGTTATCGCTCTGGTAAAGCCTGAAGGAGGGGGGGAGGCTCCAACCCCACTCTGCAGGCTCCTTCCCCCCATCCTGTGTCCCCAAACCTCCTCCTTGGGGCTCCCTGCTTGCTGCTGAGCCTCAGAGGATGGTGCTGAGCATCTTCATCCTCCTTTTCCTCCTCCTTCGTCTTCCTCCTCTTCCGTGGGGTTCCTGGCTTGCTCCTGCCCCTCAGAGGATGGTGCTGAGCAGCTCTTCTTCCTCTTCCTTTTGTCCTACTTCTTCCTCTGGGCTCTCCCTTTGCTGCTTCCCCTCAGAGGATGGTGCTGAGGGTCTCTCCTTCCTCCTCCTCTTCCTCCTTGTGCCTGGGCCTCTCGCAGGGCAGTGCCCGCAGGTACTCGAGGTGCAGCCGCGTCTCCGCTCGACTCTTCTGCACATAGCGGCCCAGGTAGCCCAGGACGGCCGCCAGCCAGGCACCCATGGCCACCAGCACCACCGGGTCTGGTGCCCGCGGCCGTGACCCCCCAGCCAACGTCCCATTGGTGGGGTTGGGGGCTCCCCCTGCGCCCCCACAGCCTCCCAAGCAGGGTGGGAGCAGCAGGATGAGCAGCCAGGCTGGTGCCATCGCTGGAGGGAGGGGGAGCTCTGGCTGTCCCGTCCTCCCCTCCTCCTCCACCTTCTGGCAGAGCCAGATGGATTGGGGGGGGGCAGTGGGAGGCTGGGGTGCCCCTCCCAGCAGGGGGTGGGGGGGTGAGGCCTGTCCTCCCTCATGTCCCCTTGCGCCCCAAGGACACCCTCTGCCCCCTCACCCCACGGAGTCTCTTCTATGTCCCCTCTGCCCCCTCACTCTATGGAGTCTCTTCTATGTCCCCTCTGCCCCCTCACCCCACAGATTCATAGAATCATAGAACAACCAGGTTGGAAGAGACCCATCGGATCCTCCAGTCCAACCATTCCTATCAAACACTAAACCAAGTCCCTCAAGACCTCATCCACCCCTCCCTCAAACACCTGCAGGGAAGGAGAATCAACCACCTCCCTGGGCAGCCTATTCCAATGCCCAATGACCCTTTCTGAGAAAAACTTCCTCCTAATCTCCAGCCTAAATCTCCCCTGGTGGAGCTTGAGGCCATTCCCTCTCGGCCTGTCCCCTGTCCCTTGGGAGAAGAGGTCAGGTCCCTCCTCTCTACAACCTCCTTTCAGGTAGTTGTAGAGAGCAATGAGGTCTCCTCTCAGCCTCCTCGTCTCCAGGCTAAACAACCCCAGCTCTCTCAGTCGCTCCTCATAAGGCCTGTTCTCCAGCCCCTTCACCAGCCTCGTTGCTCTTCGCTGGACTCTCTCCAGAGCCTCAACATCCTTCTTGTGCCGAGGGGCCCACAACTGAACACAGGATTCAAACATTCTTTCACCCATTGATTCCTCCATGTAATTTATTATTTACAAAGTTTAGAAGACTGTATCTTGAGTGTAAAGAGAAGAATTCTAGATCTAAGTGGAAGAAGCTGGCCATGACAATTCCATGTCAGAAACCAAGTGACTCATTTGAGTGAACATGTTTAAAGCTACAGGAAAGGAAATACAAGGCAGGGAAAGCAGCAGGTCAGAAAGGTAAAAGGTAAGTAAGAACGACCTTCCTATGAGAGATGGTGCAAGTTTTTTTTCAAAATATTACTTGAAAATATACAACAATTCTAGCAAACAAGACACTATGAACACCACTAGAAGGCAGCAACACACAGAAAATCTTGCAACATGGGAAATAAACACAGCGAAGTATCCCAAATATAACTCAGTACCCCACACAGATTCCCCATTGGGTTTTTCTGTAATGGAGAAGGGAAAAACTAACAAACAAACCTACAATGAAAACTCACTCACCCCACAGCTTCTCTTCTATGTCCCCTCTGCCTTCTCACCCCACAGCTTCTCTTCTATGTCCCCTCTGCCCTCTCACCCCACGGAGTCTATGTCCCCTCTGCCCTCTCACCCCACGGAGTCTCTTCTATGTCCCCTCTGCCCTCTCACCCCACGGAGTCTCTTCTTTGTCCACTCTGCCCCCTCACCCCACAGCTTCTCTTCTATGTCCCCTCTGCCCTCTCACCCCATGGAGTCTCTTCTATGTCCCCTCTGCCCCCTCACCCCACAGCTTGTCTTCTATGTCCCCTCTGCCCTCTCACCCCACAGCTTCTCTTCTATGTCCCCTCTGCCCTCTCACCCCACAGCTTGTCTTCTATGTCCCCCCTGCTCCTCAAGGACCCCTCCTCCCCACTCTGTGCCCTCCCTTGCACCCCAAGGATGCCTCATGGACCCTCCAACCCCAAGGGTGCCCAGTGCATCCCCCTCCCCAGTGCCTGACCCATGGTGACACTGGGCGCAGACTATTTTTGACTGGTGTTTAGTGGGAAATGGGGCTGATCCTCAGGGAAGAGGAGCCCCAAAATCTCTTGGAGGGGGTGGTGGTGTCTCATCCACTCTGTGCTTTCCCCTCCTCCTCGTGCCGCAGTGCCAGCGTCCGCCGTGCCATCTCCAAGGCTCCCTCGCGGCTGCGGTTGCCGCCGATGAAGCCGCTGGCGTGGACGAAGACGCAGCCGGGGATGGCGGCGACTTGGGAGAGTTCCTCGTCACGAAGGCCGCGCCAGGGCTCGGGGAGGGGCAGCCTGCAGGGTCGGGGGGGGACACAGAAAATTGTTTGCTTACAAAAGAACTTTGAGCTCAGAGTCCAGCCCTTCCAGGAGCTACAGAGAGCGATGAGGTCTACCCTCGGCCTCCTCCACACCAAACCCTCCAAGTCCCTCAGCTGCTCCTACAACCCCTGTTCTCCAGCCCCTTCCCAGCTCCGTTCCCTTCTCTGGACACACTCCAGCCCCTCAAGGGCTTTCTTGGAGCGAGGAGCCCAAAACTCAACTCAGGATTTGAGGTGCGGCCTCATTGCTTGAGTCCAGGGAGATGATCCCTTCCCTGCTCCCGCTGGCCACCCCAGGGCAGATCCAAGCCAGGTGCTGGTGGCCTCCTGGCTCACGTTCAGCCCCTGTTGACCAGCACCCTCAGGTCCTTTCCTGCTGAGCAGCTTCTCAGCTGCTCTTCCCCAAGCCTGGAGCTGCCTGGGGCTGGTGTGACCCAAGAGCAGGACCCAGCGCTGAGCCTGGTTGATCCCCATCCCGTTGGTCTCAGCCCATGGATCCAGCCCTTCCCAATCACTGAGCCATAAAATCATGGAAGGGATTGGGTTGGAAGGGACCTTAAAGATCATCCAGAGCTACCTCCCAGTAGCCAAGGCTGCTCCAGCTCCAGCTCCTCCCAACCTTCCAACACTTCCACCCAACTTGGCATCATCCACAACGACCAAGGGAGCACTCGATCTTCATCCAGATCACGGATAAAGACGCTGATATCTGTGGGGACACCCCTGGCCAGGCCGGAGGGGAGAGGATGGTTCTCACCGGCTCTGGAAGGTGTTGGGTCCGGCGGGGACGCTCTGCACGCGCCACTGGCCGTTGCCGTCGGGGAACAGCACCAGCTGGAGGGGCTCGGGCAGCGCCAGCTCCTTCTCCAGCTGGAAAAGATGCTCCTTCCAGGGACAACCGCCCCGCGGCAGCTCCAGGATGAGGCCACTCGCGTCCACCTGCAAAGTCGGGACACAGGGGGTGGTCACCCAACCCCCAACTTGCCCACTCCTGCAGCTCCAGAGCAGGAAGAGCTTCCCCCACACCCTGTGCCTCAGTTTCCTTTTCCCTATCCTCGGGCATCTGTGACGTGAGGCTGCAGGGGGAGATACGGGGGTGGGGATACAGGGATTTTGGGGTACAGGAGGGGTACAGGGCTGCGTGTGTGGATTCTGTAGGGATTTTGGGGCACAGAAATCGCAGAATCATAGAACAAGCAGGTTGGAAGGGACCCATCGGATCTTCTAGTCCAACCATTCCTATCAAACACTAAACCATGTCCCTCAGGACCTCATCCACTCGTCCCTTAAACACCTCCAGGGAAGGGGAATCAACCCCCTCCCTGGGCAGCCTATTCCAATGCCCAATGACCCTTTCCGTGAAAAACTTCCTCCTAATCTCCAGCCTAAATCTCCCCTGGTGGAGCTTGAGGCCATTCCCTCTTGTCCTGACCCCTGTCACTTGGGAGAAGAGCCCAGCTCCCTCCTCTCCACAACCTCCTCTCAGGGAGTTGGAGACGACAATAAGGTCTCCCCTCAGCCTCCTCTTCTCTAGGCTAAACCCCCCCAGCTCTCTCAGCCGCTCCTCATAGGGCCTGTTCTCCAGCCCCTTCACCAGCCTCGTTGCTCTTCTCTGGACTCTCTCCAGAGCCTCAACATCCTTCTTGTGCTGAGGGGCCCACAACTCAACACAGGATTCAAGGAGCGGCCTCCCCAGTGCTGAGTCCAGAGGGAGAATCACCTCCCTGGCCCTGCTGCTCACACCATTTCTGATCCAAGCCAGGTTGCCATTGGTGTGTGGATTCTGGGGTACAGGTGGGGGTGTAGGGCCAGGTGTGTGGATTCTGTAGGGATTCTGGGATACAGGAGCGGGTGTAGGGCTGCGTGTGTGAATTCTGGGGTACAGGAAGGGACTATCAGGGTACAGGAAGCAGTGCAAGGCCACGTGTGAGGATTCTGGGGTACGGGACAGAGATATCAGGGTATGGGACATAGGGGTCACAGCCACACTTGAGGCTCTGGGCTGCAAGAAGCCCCCTGGAATCATAGAATCATAGAACAATCAGGTTGGAAGGGACCCATCGGATCATTGAGTCCAACCATTCCTATCAAACACTAACCCATGTCCCTAAGGACCTCATCCACTCGTCCCTTAAACACCTCCAGGGAAGGTGAGTCAACCACCTCCCTGGGCAGCCTGTTCCAATGCCCAGTGACCCTTTCTGTGAAAAACTTCCTCCTAATCTCCAGCCTAAATCTCCCCTGGTGGAGCTTGAGGCCATTCCCTCTCGTCCTGTCCCCCGTCCCTTGGCAGAAGAGCCCAGCTCCCTCCTCTCTACAACCTCCTTTCAGGTAGTTGGAGAGAGCAATGAGGTCTCCTCTCAGCCTCCTCTTCTCTAGGCTAAACAAGCCCAGCTCTCAGTGGGAGTGTTAATCCGACGAATCCTGCCCTCTCCTCACCTCCAAAACCTTCCAGCCCCCCCTCAAAACCCGGTGGGCACCTCAAACCGTCTCCGCACGGCGTCCTCCACCAGCGCCCGCGCCGGCAGCCAGGCCTGGTGGTAGAAATCAAGCCGCTCGAGGAACTCGGTCTTCACCAGCTCCATCGCCTGCCTGAACCCAGCCTGGGGACAAGAAGATGGGGGTCAGGAGAGTCCCCCGAACCCCTCAGGACTGGGTGGTGGCCTTCGCCTTCCACCCACGCTCACCGCACCTCGGTGTCCTGGTTGGGGTCGTTCCAGCGGGGGTTGAGGCGGGCGACGCGGGCGCTGAGGGTGGTGGTGAGGGCGTAGCGGGGTTCGCCCTCGGCCTGCGCAATCCCGTTGTCGATGGCATCGATCTCCTCCACAAAGCTCTCGTACATCTGAGGAGGGAGAGAAGGAGGAAGCAAGGATTCAGCCCAGCCTGGAGCCACCCCCCGAGCTGGTGGGGCTGGAATCTGGAGCTCAGCACTCGGAGCACGTCCAGCAGGGCTGGATTTCTCTGGAAAAAGAGGCAGAACTGTTTGGTTGGAAAAGATCTTGGAGTTTGTTGAGTCCAACCAGCTCTGAGCAGCTCATCTACTCGGCCTTTGAACCCCTCCAGGGATGGGGAATCCACCCTGAGAGGGCCTGAGAGCCCTTTCCATGAAGGAAGTGTTCCCAATATCCCATCTAAACCTCTCTTGGCACAAATTTTTGCCATTTCCCTTCATCCCATCCCTTCTTCCTTGGGAGAAGAGCTCAACACCCTCCTCACCACAACCTCTTTTCGAGGAGCTGCAGAGAGCGATGAGGTCTCCCCTCGGCCTCCTCTTCTCTACACAAACCCCTTCAGGTCCCTCACTGCTCTCTCAACCCCTGTTCTCCAGCCCCTTCCCAGCTCTGTTCCCTTCTCCGGACACACTCCAACCCCTCAAGGTCTTTCTTGGAGCGAGGAGCCCAAAACTGAACTCAGGATTCGAGGTGCAGCCTCACTGCACGAGTCCAGGGGGATGATCCCTTCCCTGCTCCTGCTGGTCACCCCAGGGCTGATCCAAGCCAGGTGCTGGTGGCCTCCTGGGCCACCTGGGCTCATGCTCAGCCACTCTGGACCAACACAAGCCACCCTCGGGATGCTCAAAAGAGCCCACCCTGGTTTCCCCCCTACTTAGAATCATAGAAGAACCAGGCTGGAAGGGACCCATCGGATCTTCTAGTCCAACCATTCCTACCAAATACTTACTTTATCATAGAGAGCTGTCACCACAGGACTGTCCTCTGGTTGCCTCAAGACCTCCGCCAGGATTTGGGAGCCAAAATGGCAATAAATGAGCCCAGCGCTGCTCAGCTTGGTGGTCCAGGGCTTGTCCGGCCGCAGGCTCCGCATGGTCTCCTCGAAGGATCTGGGAGGGCAAGCGGGGGCAGCGCTGAGGGGTCTCAGGGGGATCCTGGGATCTTTGGGGGGCCCCCTAGGGCCTGGGGGGGGTGGTCTCACCTCTGGTGGTGGTCGTAGCGGTGCCGGGAGGGGTCGTACTCGCCCCCCACGTCCACCACCACCTTGCACCGTGCCAGGCGCTTCGGGTCCCGGCTGCGCACGATCTCCGCATCCTGAGGTGGGAGGGAATCATAGAATCATAGGATCATAGAACAACCAGGTTGGAAGAGACCCATCGCTTCATCGAGTCCAACCATTCCCATCAAACACTAAACCATGTCCAACGTGGTTTGAACATAGAGAGACATTGGGGGGGGGGGGGGACCCCAAGATGGGACTGGGGACACAGGGAGCCCCGAAGTGGGACCAGGGACCTCCAGATGGCACCCAAGTCCCAAAGGGCAGCCTCGGGGTGGGACTAGGGACTTGAGGGTGGCCACTGGGTGGGACCAGGGACCCGCAAATGGCACTGGGGACTGAAAGAGTGGCCACTGGACAAGACTGGGGACACCGAGGAGGGACTGGGGAGCTAAGGGTGGCCCCTGTGTGGGACCAGGGACCCACAGATAGCACTGGGGACCCAAAGGGTGGCCAGGGGGTGGAGCTAGGGTCCCCGGGGAGGGACTAGGGACCTGCAGATGGCACTGGGGACCCAAGGGTGGCCACTGGGTGAGACTGGGGACCCAAGGGAGGGACTAGGGACCTAAGGGTGGCCCCTGGGTGGGACCAGGGACCCTCAAATGACACTGGGGACACAAAGAGTGGCCCCTGGGTGGGACTGGGGACCCTCAAATGACACTGGGGATGCGAAGAGTGGCCACTGGGTGGGACTGGGGACCCCAGAGAGGGACTGGGGACATAAGGGTGGCCACTGGGTGGGACTGGGGACCCCAGAGAGGGACTAGGGACCCTCAAATGACACTGGGGACTGAAAGAGTAGCCACTGGGTGGGACTGGGGACCCCGGGGAGGGACTAGGGACCTAAGGGTGGCCACTGGGTGGGACCAGGGACCCTCAAATGGCACTGGGGATGAAAAGAGTGGCCCCTGGACAAGACTGGGGACCACAAGGAGGGACTGGTGACCCCAAGTGGCGACTGGGGGCCTAAGGGTGGCCCCTGGGCGGGACCAGGGACCCTCAAATGACACTGGGGACGCAAAGGGTGGCCAGGGGGTGGGACTGGAGACACCGAGGAGGGACCAGGGACCTAAGTGTGGCCTCTGGATGGGATGAGGAACCCGCAGCCAGCACTGGTGTCCCAGGTGGGGGGGCTCTAGGTGGGACCAGGCACCCCCAGGCGGCCCTGGGCTTTCCCCCGGTACCCGGTAGGGCGGCAGCAGGCGCAGCAGGGCGCAGGCCAGGGCCTCATCGCAGTGGAAGGCGCCGTCGTGAGTCCCGATGCGTGGGGAGACGGAGCCGACCACGAGGCGGATGGCGCGATGCAGCCCTAGCATCCTCCCGCGCGCGGGCAAACGCCTCTCCTCGCGCAAGCACCGCCCACCACGTCCAAACCCCGCCCACCGCCTTCAAACCCCGCCCACCACGTCCAAACCCCCCCCGCCCACCGCCTTCAAACACCGACCACCAACAGAACAACCAGGTTGGAAGAGACCCATCGGATCTAGTCCAACCATTCCTATCAAACACTAAACCAAGTCCCTCAAGACCTCATCCACCCGTCCCTTAAACACCTCCAGGGAAGGGGAATCAACCACCTCCCTGGGCAGCCTGTTCCAATGCCCAATGACCCTTTCTGGGAAAAACTTCCTCCTAATCTCCAGCCTAAATCTCCCCTGGAGGAGCTTGAGGCCATTCCCTCTTGTACTGTCCCCTGTCCCTTGGGAGAATTGCCCAGCTCCCTCCTCTCTACAACCTCCCTTCAGGTAGTTGTAGAGAGCAATGAGGTCTCCTCTCAGCCTCCTCGTCTCCAGGCTAAACAACCCCAGCTCTCTCAGTCGCTCCTCATAAGGCCTGTTCTCCAGCCCCTTCACCAGCCTCGTTGCTCTTCTCTGGACTCTCTCCAGAGCCTCAACATCCTTCTTGCGCCGAGGGGCCCACAACTGAACACAGGATTCAAACATTCTTTCACCCATTGATTCCTCCATGTAATTTATTATTTACAAAGTTTAGAAGACTGTATCTTGAGTGTAAAGAGAAAAATTCTAGATCTAAGTGGAAGGAGCTGGCCATGACAATTCCATGTCAGAAACCAAGTGACTCATTTGAGTGAACATGTTTAAAGCTACAGGAAAGGAAATACAAGGCAGGGAAAGCAGCAGGTCAGAAAGGTAAAAGGTAAGTAAGAACGACCTTCCTATGAGAGATGGTGCAAGTTTTTTTCAAAATATTACTTGAAAATATACAACAATTCTAGCAAACAAGACACTATGAACACCACTAGAAGGCAGCAACACACAGAAAATCTTGCAACATGGGAAATAAACACAGCGAAGTATCCCAAATATAACTCAGTACCCCACACAGATTCCCCATTGGGCTTTTCTGTAATGGAGAAGGGAAAAACTAACAAACAAACCTACAATGAAAACTCACTCACCCCCCAGATTCTCTTCTATGTCCCCTCTGCCTTCTCACCCCACAGCTTCTCTTCTATGTCCCCTCTGCCCTCTCACCCCACAGCTTCTTTTCTATGTCCCCTCTGCCCTCTCACCCCACGGAGTCTATGTCCCCTCTGCCCTCTCACCCCACGGAGTCTATGTCCCCTCTGCCCTCTCACCCCACGGAGTCTCTTCTATGCCCCCTCTGCCCCCTCACCCCACAGCTTCTCTTCTATGTCCCCTCTGCCCCCTCACCCCACAGCTTCTCTTCTATGTCCCCTCTGCTCCCTCACCCCACAGCTTCTCTTCTATGTCCCCTCTGCCCTCTCACCCCACAGCTTCTCTTCTATGTCCCCTCTGCCCCCTCACCCCACAGCTTCTCTTCTATGTCCCCCCTGCTCCTCAAGGACCCCTCCTCCCCACTCTGTGCCCTCCCTTGCACCCCAAGGATGCCTCATGGACCCTCCAACCCCAAGGGTGCCCAGTGCATCCCCCTCCCCAGTGCCTGACCCATGGTGACACTGGGCGCAGACTATTTTTGACTGGTGTTTAGTGGGAAATGGGGCCGATCCTCAGGGAAGAGGAGCCCCAAAATCTCTTGGAGGGGGTGGTGGTGTCTCATCCACTCTGTGCTTTCCCCTCCTCCTCGTGCCGCAGTGCCAGCGTCCGCCGTGCCATCTCCAAGGCTCCCTCGCGGCTGCGGTTGCCGCCGATGAAGCCGCTGGCGTGGACGAAGACGCAGCCGGGGATGGCGGCGACTTGGGAGAGTTCCTCGTCACAAAGGCCGCGCCAGGGCTCGGGGAGGGGCAGCCTGCAGGGTCGGGGGGGGACACAGAAAATTGTTTGCTTACAAAAGAACTTTGAGCTCAGAGTCCAGCCCTTCCAGGAGCTACAGGGAGCGATGAGGTCTACCCTCGGCCTCCTCTTCTCCACACCAAACCCTCCAAGTCCCTCAGCTGCTCCTACAACCCCTGTTCTCCAGCCCCTTCCCAGCTCCGTTCCCTTCTCTGGACACACTCCAGCCCCTCAAGGTCTTTCTTGGAGCAAGGGGCCCAAAACTCAACTCAGGATTCAAGGTGCAGCCTCACTGCACGAGTCCAGGGGGACGATCCCTTCCCTGCTCCCGCTGGCCACCCCAGGGCTGATCCAAGCCAGGTGCTGGTGGCCTCCTGGCTCACGTTCAGCCCCTGTTGACCAGCACCCTCAGGTCCTTTCCTGCTGAGCAGCTTCCCAGCCGCTCTTCCCCAAGCCTGGAGCTGCCTGGGGCTGGTGTGACCCAAGAGCAGGACCCAGCGCTGAGCCTGGTTGATCCCCATCCTGTTGGTCTCAGCCCATGGATCCAGCCCTTCCCAATCACTGAGCCATAAAATCATGGAAGGGATTGGGTTGGAAGGGACCTTAAAGATCATCCAGAGCTACCTCCCAGTAGCCAAGGCTGCTCCAGCTCCAGCTCCTCCCAACCTTCCAACCCTTCCACCCAACTTGGCATCATCCACAACGCCCAAGGGAGCACTCGATCTTCATCCAGATCACGGGTAAAGACGCTGATATCTGTGGGGACACCCCTGGCCAGGCCGGAGGGGAGAGGATGGTTCTCACCGGCTCTGGAAGGTGTTGGGTCCGGCGGGGACGCTCTGCACGCGCCACTGGCCGTTGCCGTCGGGGAACAGCACCAGCTGGAGGGGCTCGGGCAGCGCCAGCTCCTTCTCCAGCTGGAAAAGATGCTCCTTCCAGGGACAACCGCCCTGCGGCAGCTCCAGGATGAGGCCACTCGCGTCCACCTGCAAAGTCGGGACACAGGGGGTGGTCACCCAACCCCAACTTGCCCACTCCTGCAGCTCCAGAGCAGGAAGAGCTTCCCCCACACCCTGTGCCTCAGTTTCCTTTTCCCTATCCTCGGGCATCTGCGGGGTGAGGCTGCAGGGGGAGATATGGGGGTGGGGATACAGGGATTTTGGGGTACAGGGCTGCGTGTGTGGATTCTGTAGGGATTTTGGGGCACAGAAATCGCAGAATCATAGAACAAGCAGGTTGGAAGGGACCCATCGGATCTTCTAGTCCAACCATTCCTATCAAACACTAAACCATGTCCCTCAGGACCTCATCCACTCGTCCCTTAAACACCTCCAGGGAAGGGGAATCAACCCCCTCCCTGGGCAGCCTATTCCAATGACCAATGACCCTTTCTGGGAAAAACTTCCTCCTAATCTCCAGCCTAAATCTCCCCTGGTGGAGCTTGAGGCCATTCCCTCTTGTCCTGTCCCCTGTCACTTGGGAGAAGAGCCCAGCTCCCTCCTCTCCACAACCTCCTCTCAGGGAGTTGGAGACGACAATAAGGTCTCCCCTCAGCCTCCTCTTCTCTAGGCTAAACCCCCCCAGCTCTCTCAGCCGCTCCTCATAGGGCCTGTTCTCCAGCCCCTTCACCAGCCTCGTTGCTCTTCTCTGGACTCTCTCCAGAGCCTCAACATCCTTCTTGTGCTGAGGGGCCCACAACTCAACACAGGATTCAAGGAGCAGCCTCACCAGTGCTGAGTCCAGAGGGAGAAGAACCTCCCTGGCCCTGCTGCTCACACCATTTCTGATCCAAGCCAGGATGCCCTTGGTGTGTGGATTCTGGGGTACAGGTGGGGGTGTAGGGCCAGGTGTGTGGATTCTGTAGGGATTCTGGGATACAGGAGCGGGTGTAGGGCTGCGTGTGTGAATTCTGGGGTACAGGAAGGGACTATCAGGGTACAGGAAGCAGTGCAAGGCCACGTGTGAGGATTCTGGGGTACGGGACAGAGATATCAGGGTATGGGACATGGGGGTCACAGCCACACTTGAGGTTCTGGGCTGCAAGAAGCCCCCTGGAATCATAGAATCATAGAACAATCAGGTTGGAAGGGACCCATCGGATCTTCCAGTCCAACCATTCCTATCAAACACTAAACCAAGTCCCTCAGGACCTCATCCACCCGTCCCTTAAACACCTCCACGGAAGGTGAGTCAACCACCTCCCTGGGCAGCCTATTCCAATGCCCAATGACCCTTTCTGGGAAAAACTTCCTCCTAATCTCTAGCCTAAATCTCGCCTGGTGGAGCTTGAGGCCATTCCCTCTCATCCTGTCCCCTGTCCCTTGGGAGAAGAGCCCAGATCCCTCCTCTCCACAACCTCCTTTCAGGTAATTGTAGAGAGCAATGAGGTCTCCTCTCAGCCTCCTCTTCTCTAGGCTAAACAAGCCCAGCTCTCAGTGGGAGTGTTAATCCGACGAATCCTGCCCTCTCCTCACCCCCAAAACCTTCCAGCCCCCCCTCAAAACCCGGTGGGCACCTCAAACCGTCTCCGCACGGCGTCCTCCACCAGCGCCCGCGCCGGCAGCCAGGCCTGGTGGTAGAAATCAAGCCGCTCGAGGAACTCGGTCTTCACCAGCTCCATCGCCTGCCTGAACCCAGCCTGAGGACAAGAAGATGGGGGTCAGGAGAGTCCCCCCAACCCCTCAGGACTGGGTGGTGGCCTTCGCCTTCCACCCACGCTCACCGCACCTCTGTGTCCTGGTTGGGGTCGTTCCAGCGGGGGTTGAGGCGGGCGACGCGGGCGCTGAGGTTGGTGGTGATTTCGTAGCGGGGTTCGCCCTCGGCCTGCGCGATCCCGTTGTCGATGGCGTCGATCTCCTCCACGAAGTTCTCGTACATCTGAGAAGGGAGAGAAGTAGGAAGCAAGGATTCAGCCCGGCCTGGAGCCACCCCCCGAGCTGGTGGGGCTGGAATCTGGAGCTCAGCACTCGGAGCACGTCCAGCAGGGCTGGATTTCTCTGGAAAAAGAGGCAGAACTGTTTGGTTGGAAAAGATCTTGGAGTTTGTTGAGTCCAACCAGCTCTGAGCAGCTCATCTACTCGGCCTTTGAACCCCTCCAGGGATGGGGAATCCACCCGGAGAGGGCCTGAGAGCTCTTGCTGTGAAGGAATTGTTCCCAATATCCCATCTGAACCCCTCCAGGGATGGGGAATCCACCCTGAGAGGGCCTGAGAGCCCTTTCCATGAAGGAAGTGTTCCCAATATCCCATCTAAACCTCTCTTGGCACAAATTTTTGCCATTTCCCTTCATCCCATCCCTTCTTCCTTGGGAGAAGAGCTCAACACCCTCCTCACCACAACCTCCTTTCCAGGAACTGCAGAGAGCGATGAGGTCTCCCCTCGGCCTCCTCTTCTCTACACAAACCCCTTCAGGTCCCTCACTGCTCTCTCAACCCCTGTTCTCCTGCCCCTTCCCAGCTCTGTTCCCTTCTCCGGACACACTCCAACCCCTCAAGGTCTTTCTTGGAGCGAGGAGCCCAAAACTGAAGTCAGGATTCGAGGTGCAGCCTCATTGCACGAGTCCAGGGGGATGATCCCTTCCCTGCTCCTGCTGGTCACCCCAGGGCTGATCCAAGCCAGGTGCTGGTGGCCTCCTGGGCCACCTGGGCTCATGCTCAGCCACTCTGGACCAACACAAGCCACCCTCGGGATGCTCAAAAGAGCCCACCCTGGTTTCCCCCCTACTTAGAATCATAGAAGAACCAGGCTGGAAGGGACCCATCGGATCTTCTAGTCCAACCATTCCTATCAAATACTTACTTTATCATAGAGAGCTGTCACCACAGGACTGTCCTCTGGTTGCCTCAAGACCTCCGCCAGGATTTGGGAGCCGAAATGGCAATAAATGAGCCCAGCGCTGCTCAGCTTGGTGGTCCAGGGCTTGTCCGGCCGCAGGCTCCGCATGGTCTCCTCGAAGGATCTGGGAGGGCAAGCGGGAGCAGCTCTGAGGGGCCTGGGGGGGAATCCTGGGATCTTTAGGGGGCACCCTAGGGCCTGGGGGGGGTGGTCTCACCTCTGGTGGTGGTCGTAGCGGTGCCGGGAGGGGTCGTACTCGCCCCCCACGTCCACCACCACCTCGCACCGTGCCAGGCGCTTCGGGTCCCGGCTGCGCACGATCTCCGCATCCTGGGGTGGGAGGGAATCATAGAATCATAGGATCATAGAACAACCAGGTTGGAAGAGACCCATCGCTTCATCGAGTCCAACCATTCCCATCAAACACTAAACCATGTCCAACGTGGTTTGAACATAGAGAGACATTGGGGGGGGGGACCCCAAGATGGGACCAGGGACCTCCAGATGGCACCCAAGACCCAAAGGGCAGCCTCGGGGTGGGACTAGGGACTTGAGGGTGGCCACTGGGTGGGACCAGGGACCCGCAAATGGCACTGGGGACTGAAAGAGTGGCCACTGGACAAGACTGGGGACCCCAAGTGGCGACTGGGGACCTAAGGCTGGCCACTGAGTGGGATTAGTGACCCCGAGGAGGGACCGGAGACCTAAGGGTGGCCTCTGGGTGGGAGCAGGGACCCACAGATAGCACTGGGGACCCAAGGGTGGCCACTGGATGCGACTGGGGATGCCAGGAAGGGAATGAGGACCCAAGGGTGGCCCCCGGGTAGGACTGGGGACCCCGGGGAGGGACTAGGGACCTAAGGGTGACCCCTGGGTGGGACCAGGGACCCTCAAATGGCACTGGGGATGAAAAGAGTGGCCACTGGACAAGACTGGGGACCCCGAGGAAGGACTGGTGACCCCAAGTGGCAACTGGGGACCTAAAGGTGGCCACTGGGTGGGACTGGAGACCCCAAGGAGGGACTGGGGAGCTAAGGGTGGCCCCTGTGTGGGACCAGGGACCCACACATAGCACTGGGGACCCAAAGGGTGGCCAGGGGGTGGAGCTAGGGTCCCCGGGGAGGGACTAGGGACCTGCAGATGGCACTGGGGACCCAAGGGTGGCCACTGGGTGAGACTGGGGACCCAAGGGAGGGACTAGGGACCTAAGGGTGGCCCCTGGGTGGGACTGGGGACCCTCAAATGGCACTGGGGACACAAAGGGTGGCCACTGGGTGGGACCAGGGACCCTCAAATGACACTGGGTATGCAAAGAGTGGCCACTGGGTGGGACCAGGGACCCTCAAATGGCACTGGGGACACAAAGAGTGGCCACTGGGTGGGACTAGGGACCCTCAAATGACACTGGGGACGCAAAGAGTGGCCACTGTCCAAGACTGGGGACCCCGAGGAGGGACTGGGGAGCTAAGGGTGGCCCCTGTGTGGGACCAGGGGCCCACAGATAGCACTGGGGACCCAAAGGGTGGCCAGGGGGTGGAGCTAGGGTCCCCGGGGAGGGACTAGGGACCTGCAGATGGCACTGGGGACCCAAGGGTGGCCACTGGGTGAGACTGGGGACCCAAGGGAGGGACTAGGGACCTAAGGGTGGCCATTGGGTGGGACTGGGGACCCTCAAATGACACTGGGGACGCAAAGAGTGGCCACTGGGTGGGACCAGGGACCCTCAAATGACACTGGGGACTGAAAGAGTAGCCACTGGGTGGGACTGGGGACCCCGGGGAGGGACTAGGGACCTAAGGGTGGCCACTGGGTGGGACCAGGGACCCTCAAATGGCACTGGGGACCCAAGGGTGGCCCCTGGACAAGACTGGGGACCACAAGGAGGGCCTGGTGACCCCAAGTGGCGACTGGGGGCCTAAGGGTGGCCCCTGGGCGGGACTAGGGACCCTCAAATGACACTGGGGACGCAAAGGGTGGCCAGGGGGTGGGACTGGAGACACCGAGGAGGGACCAGGGACCTAAGTGTGGCCTCTGGATGGGATGAGGAACCCGCAGCCAGCACTGGTGTCCCAGGTCGGGGGGCTCTAGGTGGGACCAGGCACCCCCAGGCGGCCCTGGGCTTTCCCCCGGTACCCGGTAGGGCGGCAGCAGGCGCAGCAGGGCGCAGGCCAGGGCCTCATCGCAGTGGAAGGCGCCGTCGTGAGTCCCGATGCGTGGGGAGACGGAGCCGACCACGAGGCGGATGGCGCGATGCAGGCCTAGCATCCTCCCGCGCGCAGGCAAACGCCTCTCCTCGCGCAAGCACCGCCCACCACGTCCAAACCCCGCCCACCGCGTTCAAACCCCGCCCACCACGTCCAAACCCCCCCCGCCCACCGCCTTCAAACACCGACCACCAACAGAACAACCAGGTTGGAAGAGACCCATCGGATCTAGTCCAACCATTGCTATCAAACACTAAACCAAGTCCCTCAAGACCTCATCCACCCGTCCCTCAAACACCTCCAGGGAAGGGGAATCAACCACCTCCCTGGGCAGCCTATTCCAATGCCCAATGACCCTTTCTGAGAAAAACTTCCTCCTAATCTCCAGCCTAAATCTCCCCTGGTGGAGCTTGAGGCCATTCCCTCTTGTCCTGTCCCCTGTCCCTTGGGAGAAGAGCCCAGCTCCCTCCTCTCTACAACCTCCCTTCAGGTAGTTGTAGAGAGTAATGAGGTCTCCTCTCAGCCTCCTCGTCTCCAGGCTAAACAACCCCAGCTCTCTCAGTCGCTCCTCATCAGGCCTGTTCTCCAGCCCCTTCACCAGCTTCATGGCTCTTGTCTGGACTCTCTCCAGAGCCTCAACATCCTTCTTGTGCTGAGGGGCCCACAACTGGACACAGGATTCAAACATTCTTTCACCCATTGATTCCTCCATGTAATTTATTATTTACAAAGTTTAGAAGACTGTATCTTGAGTGTAAAGAGAAAAATTCTAGATCTAAGTGGAAGAAGCTGGCCATGACAATTCCATGTCAGAAACCAAGTGACTCATTTGAGTGAACATGTTTAAAGCTACAGGAAAGGAAATACAAGGCAGGGAAAGCAGCAGGTCAGAAAGGTAAAAGGTAAGTAAGAACGACCTTCCTATGAGAGATGGTGCAAGTTTTTTTCAAAATATTACTTGAAAATATACAACAATTCTAGCAAACAAGACACTATGAACACCACTAGAAGGCAGCAACACACAGAAAATCTTGCAACATGGGAAATAAACACAGCGAAGTATCCCAAATATAACTCAGTACCCCACACAGATTCCCCATTGGGCTTTTCTGTAATGGAGAAGGGAAAAACTAACAAACAAACTTACAATGAAAACTCACTCACCCCCCAGATTCTCTTCTATGTCCCCCCTGCCCCCTCACCCCACAGCTTCTCTTCTATGTCCCCTCTGCCCTCTCACCCCACGGAGTCTCTTCTATGTCCCCTCTGCCCCCTCACCCCACAGCTTCTCTTCTATGTCCCCTCTGCCCCTCTCACCCCACAGCTTCTCTTCTATGTCCCCCCTGCTCCTCAAGGACCCCTCCTCCCCACTCTGTGCCCTCCCTTGCACCCCAAGGATGCCTCATGGACCCTCCAACCCCAAGGGTGCCCAGTGCATCCCCCTCCCCAGTGCCTGACCCATGGTGACACTGGGCGCAGACTATTTTTGACTGGTGTTTAGTGGGAAATGGGGCCGATCCTCAGGGAAGAGGAGCCCCAAAATCTCTTGGAGGGGGTGGTGGTGTCTCATCCACTCTGTGCTTTCCCCTCCTCCTCGTGCCGCAGTGCCAGCGTCCGCCGTGCCATCTCCAAGGCTCCCTCGCGGCTGCGGTTGCCGCCGATGAAGCCGCTGGCGTGGACGAAGACGCAGCCGGGGATGGCGGCGACTTGGGAGAGTTCCTCGTCACGAAGGCCGCGCCAGGGCTCGGGGAGGGGCAGCCTGCAGGGTCGGGGGGGGACACAGAAAATTGTTTGCTTACAAAAGAACTTTGAGCTCAGAGTCCAGCCCTTCCAGGAGCTACAGGGAGCGATGAGGTCTACCCTCGGCCTCCTCTTCTCCACACCAAACCCTCCAAGTCCCTCAGCTGCTCCTACAACCCCTGTTCTCCAGCCCCTTCCCAGCTCCGTTCCCTTCTCTGGACACACTCCAGCCCCTCAAGGGCTTTCTTGGAGCGAGGAGCCCAAAACTGAACTCAGGATTTGAGGTGCGGCCTCATTGCTTGAGTCCAGGGAGATGATCCCTTCCCTGCTCCCACTGGCCACCCCAGGGCTGATCCAAGCCAGGTGCTGGTGGCCTCCTGGCTCACGTTCAGCCCCTGTTGACCAGCACCCTCAGGTCCTTTCCTGCTGAGCAGCTTCCCAGCTGCTCTTCCCCAAGCCTGGAGCTGCCTGGGGCTGGTGTGACCCAAGAGCAGGACCCAGCGCTGAGCCTGGTTGATCCCCATCCCGTTGGTCTCAGCCCATGGATCCAGCCCTTCCCAATCACTGAGCCATAAAATCATGGAAGGGATTGGGTTGGAAGGGACCTTAAAGATCATCCAGAGCTACCTCCCAGTAGCCAAGGCTGCTCCAGCTCCAGCTCCTCCCTCTCCTCCAACCCTTCCACCCAACTTGGCATCATCCACAACGCCCGAGGGAGCACTCGATCTTCCTCCAGATCACGGGTAAAGACGCTGATATCTGTGGGGACACCCCTGGCCAGGCCGGAGGGGAGAGGATGGTTCTCACCGGCTCTGGAAGGTGTTGGGTCCGGCGGGGACGCTCTGCACGCGCCACTGGCCATTGCCGTCGGGGAACAGCACCAGCTGGAGGGGCTCGGGCAGCGCCAGCTCCTTCTCCAGCTGGAAAAGATGCTCCTTCCAGGGACAACCGCCCTGCGGCAGCTCCAGGATGAGGCCACTCGCGTCCACCTGCAAAGTCGGGACACAGGGGGTGGTCACCCAACCCCCAACTTGCCCACTCCTGCAGCTCCAGAGCAGGAAGAGCTTCCCCCACACCCTGTGCCTCAGTTTCCTTTTCCCTATCCTCGGGCATCTGTGACATGAGGCTGCAGGGGGAGATATGGGGGTGGGGATACAGGGATTTTGGGGTAAAGGAGGGGTACAGGGCTGCGTGTGTGGATTCTGTAGGGATTTTGGGGCACAGAAATCGCAGAATCATAGAACAAGCAGGTTGGAAGGGACCCATCGGATCATTGAGTCCAACCATTCCTATCAAACACTAAACCAAGTCCCTCAGGACCTCATCCACTCGTCCCTTAAACACCTCCAGGGAAGGGGAATCAACCACCTCCCTGGGCAGCCTGTTCCAATGCCCAATGACCCTTTCCGTGAAAAACTTCCTCCTAATCTCCAGCCTAAATCTCCCCTGGTGGAGCTTGAGGCCATTCCCTCTTGTCCTGTCCCTTGGGAGAAGAGCCCAGCTCCCTCATCTCCACAACCTCCTCTCAGGGAGTTGGAGACGACAATAAGGTCTCCTCTCAGCCTCCTCTTCTCTAGGCTAAACCCCCCCAGCTCTCTCAGCCGCTCCTCATAGGGCCTGTTCTCCAGCCCCTTCACCAGCCTCGTTGCTCTTCTCTGGACTCTCTCCAGAGCCTCAACATCCTTCTTGTGCTGAGGGGCCCACAACTCAACACAGGATTCAAGGAGCAGCCTCACCAGTGCTGAGTCCAGAGGGAGAATCACCTCCCTGGCCCTGCTGCTCACACCATTTCTGATCCAAGCCAGGATGCCCTTGGTGTGTGGATTCTGGGGTACAGGTGGGGGTGTAGGGCCAGGTGTGTGGATTCTGTAGGGATTCTGGGATACAGGAGCGGGTGTAGGGCTGCGTGTGTGAATTCTGGGGTACAGGAAGCAGTGCAAGGCCACGTGTGAGGATTCTGGGCTACGGGACAGAGATATCAGGGTATGGGACATGGGGGTCACAGCCACACTTGAGGCTCTGGGCTGCAAGAAGCCCCCTGGAATCATAGAATCATAGAACAATCAGGTTGGAAGGGACCCATCGGATCTTCCAGTCCAACCATTCCTATCAAACACTAAACCATGTCCCTAAGGACCTCATCCACTCGTCCCTTAAACACCTCCAGGGAAGGTGAGTCAACCACCTCCCTGGGCAGCCTGTTCCAATGCCCAGTGACCCTTTCTGTGAAAAACTTCCTCCTAATCTCCAGCCTAAATCTCCCCTGGTGGAGCTTGAGGCCATTCCCTCTCGTCCTGTCCCCTGTCCCTTGGGAGAAGAGCCCAGCTCCCTCCTCTCTACAACCTCCTTTCAGGTAGTTGTAGAGAGCAATGAGGTCTCCTCTCAGCCTCCTCTTCTCTAGGCTAAACAACCCCAGCTCTCAGTGGGAGTGTTAATCCGACGAATCCTGCCCTCTCCTCACCCCCAAAACCTTCCAGCCCCCCCTCAAAACCCGGTGGGCACCTCAAACCGTCTCCGCACGGCGTCCTCCACCAGCGCCCGCGCCGGCAGCCAGGCCTGGTGGTAGAAATCAAGCCGCTCGAGGAACTCGGTCTTCACCAGCTCCATCGCCTGCCTGAACCCAGCCTGGGGACAAGAAGATGGGGGTCAGGAGAGTCCCCCGAACCCCTCAGGACTGGGTGGTGGCCTTCGCCTTCCACCCACGCTCACCGCACCTCTGTGTCCTGGTTGGGGTCGTTCCAGCGGGGGTTGAGGCGGGCGACGCGGGCGCTGAGGGTGGTGGTGATTTCGTAGCGGGGTTCGCCCTCGGCCTGCGCGATCCCGTTGTCGATGGCATCGATCTCCTCCACAAAGCTCTCGTACATCTGAGGAGGGAGAGAAGGAGGAAGCAAGGATTCAGCTCGGCCTGGAGCCACCCCCCGAGCTGGTGGGGCTGGAATCTGGAGCTCAGCACTCGGAGCACGTCCAGCAGGGCTGGATTTCTCTGGAAAAAGAGGCAGAACTGTTTGGTTGGAAAAGATCTTGGAGTTTGTTGAGTCCAACCAGCTCTGAGCAGCTCATCTACTCGGCCTTTGAATCCCTCCAGGGATGGGGAATCCACCCTGAGAGGGCCTGAGAGCCCTTTCCATGAAGGAAGTGTTCCCAATATCCCATCTAAACCTCTCTTGGCACAAATTTTTGCCATTTCCCTTCATCCCATCCCTTCTTCCTTGGGAGAAGAGCTCAACACCCTCCTCACCACAACCTCTTTTCCAGGAACTGCAGAGAGCGACGAGGTCTCCCCTCGGCCTCCTCTTCTCTACACAAACCCCTTCAGGTCCCTCACTGCTCTCTCAACCCCTGTTCTCCAGCCCCTTCCCAGCTCCGTTCCCTTCTCCGGACACACTCCAACCCCTCAAGGTCTTTCTTGGAGCGAGGAGCCCAAAACTGAACTCAGGATTCGAGGTGCAGCCTCACTGCACGAGTCCAGGGGGATGATCCCTTCCCTGCTCCTGCTGGTCACCCCAGGGCTGATCCAAGCCAGGTGCTGGTGGCCTCCTGGGCCACCTGGGCTCATGCTCAGCCACTCTGGACCAACACAAGCCACCCTCGGGATGCTCAAAAGAGCCCACCCTGGTTTCCCCTCTACTTAGAATCATAGAAGAACCAGGCTGGAAGGGACCCATCGGATCTTCTAGTCCAACCATTCCTACCAAATACTTACTTTATCATAGAGAGCTGTCACCACAGGACTGTCCTCTGGTTGCCTCAAGACCTCCGCCAGGATTTGGGAGCCAAAATGGCAATAAACGAGCCCAGCGCTGCTCAGCTTGGTGGTCCATGGCTTGTCCGGCCGCAGGCTCCGCATGGTCTCCTCGAAGGATCTGGGAGGGCAAGCGGGGGCAGCGCTGAGGGGTCTCGGGGGGATCCTGGGATCTTTGGGGGGCACCCTAGGGCCTGGGGGGGGTGGTCTCACCTCTGGTGGTGGTCGTAGCGGTGCCGGGAGGGGTCGTACTCGCCCCCCACGTCCACCACCACCTCGCACCGTGCCAGGCGCTTCGGGTCCCGGCTGCGCACAATCTCCGCATCCTGGGGTGGGAGGGAATCATAGAATCATAGGATCATAGAACAACCAGGTTGGAAGAGACCCATCGCTTCATCGAGTCCAACCATTCCCATCAAACACTAAACCATGTCCAACGTGGTTTGAACATAGAGAGACATTGGGGGGGGGGACCCCAAGATGGGACCAGGGACCTCCAGATGGCACCCAAGACCCAAAAGGCAGCCTCGGGGTGGGACTAGGGACTTGAGGGTGGCCACTGGGTGGGACCAGGGACCCGCAAATGGCACTGGGGACTGAAAGAGTGGCCACTGGACAAGACTGGGGACCCCAAGTGGCGACTGGGGACCTAAGGCTGGCCACTGAGTGGGATTAGTGACCCCGAGGAGGGACCGGAGACCTAAGGGTGGCCTCTGGGTGGGAGCAGGGACCCACAGATAGCACTGGGGACCCAAGGGTGGCCACTGGATGCGACTGGGGATGCCAGGAAGGGAATGAGGACCCAAGGGTGGCCCCCGGGTAGGACTGGGGACCCCGGGGAGGGACTAGGGACCTAAGGGTGACCCCTGGGTGGGACCAGGGACCCTCAAATGGCACTGGGGATGAAAAGAGTGGCCACTGGACAAGACTGGGGACCCCGAGGAAGGACTGGTGACCCCAAGTGGCAACTGGGGACCTAAAGGTGGCCACTGGGTGGGACTGGGGACCCCGAGGAGGGACTGGGGAGCTAAGGGTGGCCCCTGTGTGGGACCAGGGGCCCACAGATAGCACTGGGGACCCAAAGGGTGGCCAGGGGGTGGAGCTAGGGTCCCCGGGGAGGGACTAGGGAACTGCAGATGGCACTGGGGACCCAAGGGTGGCTCTGGGTGGGACAGGAGACCCAAGGGAGGGACTAGGGACCTAAGGGTGGCCACTGGGTGGGACCAGGGACCCTCAAATGGCACTCGGGATGCAAAGAGTGGCCACTGGACAAGACTGGGGACCCTGAAGAGGGACTGGGGACCTAAGGGTGGCCACTGGGTGGGACTGGGGACCCCGAGGAGGGACTGGGGAGCTAAGGGTGGCCCCTGTGTGGGACCAGGGGCCCACAGATAGCACTGGGGACCCAAAGGGTGGCCAGGGGGTGGAGCTAGGGTCCCCGGGGAGGGACTAGGGACCTGCAGATGGCACTGGGGACCCAAGGGTGGCCACTGGGTGAGACTGGGGACCCAAGGGAGGGACTAGGGACCTAAGGGAGGCCACTGGGTGGGACTGGGGACCCTCAAATGGCACTGGGGACACAAAGGGTGGCCCCTGGGTGGGACCAGGGACCCTCAAATGACACTGGGTATGCAAAGAGTGGCCACTGGGTGGGACCAGGGACCCTCAAATGGCACTGGGGACACAAAGAGTGGCCACTGGGTGGGACTAGGGACCCTCAAATGACACTGGGGACGCAAAGAGTGGCCACTGTCCAAGACTGGGGACCCCGAGGAGGGACTGGGGAGCTAAGGGTGGCCCCTGTGTGGGACCAGGGACCCACAGATAGCACTGGGGACCCAAAGGGTGGCCAGGGGGTGGAGCTAGGGTCCCCGGGGAGGGACTAGGGACCTGCAGATGGCACTGGGGACCCAAGGGTGGCCACTGGGTGAGACTGGGGACCCAAGGGAGGGACTAGGGACCTAAGGGTGGCCCCTGGGTGGGACTAGGGACCCGCAAATGGCACTCGGGATGCAAAGAGTGGCCACTGGACAAGACTGGGGACCCTGAAGAGGGACTGGGGACCTAAGGGTGGCCACTGGGTGGGACCAGGGACCCTCAAATGACACTGGGGACACAAAGAGTGGCCACTGTCCAAGACTGGGGACCCCGAGGAGGGACTGGGGAGCTAAGGGTGGCCCCTGTGTGGGACCAGGGACCCACAGATAGCACTGGGGACCCAAAGGGTGGCCAGGGGGTGGAGCTAGGGTCCCCGGGGAGGGACTAGGGACCTGCAGATGGCACTGGGGACCCAAGAGTGGCCACTGGGTGAGACTGGGGACCCAAGGGAGGGACTAGGGACCTAAGGGAGGCCACTGGGTGGGACTGGGGACCCTCAAATGACACTGGGGACGCAAAGAGTGGCCACTGGGTGGGAACAGGGACCCTCAAATGGCACTGGGGACACAAAGAGTGGCCACTGGGTGGGACTAGGGAACCCAGAGAGGGACTGAGGACCCAAGGGTGGCCACTGGGTGGGACCAGGGACCCTCAAATGACACTGGGGACACAAAGAGTGGCCACTGGGTGGGACTAGGGACCCTCAAATGGCACTGGGGACACAAAGAGTGGCCACTGGGTGGGACCAGGGACCCTCAAATGACACTGGGGACGCAAAGAGTGGCCACTGGGTGGGACCAGGGACCCTCAAATGACACTGGGGACGCATAGAGTGGCCACTGGATGGGACCAGGGACCCTCAAATGGCACTGGGGACCCAAGGGTGGCCCCTGGACAAGACTGGGGACCACAAGGAGGGACTGGTGACCCCAAGTGGCGACTGGGGGCCTAAGGGTGGCCCCTGGGCGGGACTAGGGACCCTCAAATGACACTGGGGACGCCAAGGGTGGCCAGGGGGGTGGGACTGGAGACACCGAGGAGGGACCAGGGCCCTAAGTGTGGCCTCTGGATGGGATGAGGAACCCGCAGCCAGCACTGGTGTCCCAGGTGGGGGGGCTCTAGGTGGGACCAGGCACCCCCAGGCGGCCCTGGGCTTTCCCCCGGTACCCGGTAGGGCGGCAGCAGGCGCAGCAGGGCGCAGGCCAGGGCCTCATCACAGTGGAAGGCGCCGTCGTGAGTCCCGATGCGTGGGGAGACGGAGGCGGCCATGAGGCGGATGGCGCGAACAGCCCCTCGCATCCTCCCGCGCGCGCGCAAACCCCGCCCCTCACGCAAGCCCCGCCCCCAGCGCTCAAACCCCCGCCCACCGGTCAAAGCCCGCCCACCGCGTTCAAACCCCGCCCACCGTGCGTCCCCAAACAGCGCGCAAACCACAGCCCCTCACACAAACCCCGCCCACCGCCTTCAAACCCCGCCCACCGCGCGTCCCCTAACAGCGAACAAACACCCCCCTTCGCAAAC
>JAUMJK010001524.1:340000-397066 GCA_033558105.1 Coccyzus lansbergi | reverse complement strand
TCTTCATATTCACTGTCTCTCTTTCCTTTATCTTTCTCTCTTTCCTTTATTCTTTCTCTCATCATTTGTCTGTCTTTTCTTTCTTTACTCTTTCTCTTTCCTTTACTCTTTCTCTTTTCATTTGTCTATCTTGTTTTCTTTATTTCTCTCTGTATTTATCTCTTTTTCATATTCACTGTCTCTCTTTCCTTTATTCTTTCTCTCATTTGTCTGTCTATTTTATCTCTGGTTTTTATTCTTTCTTTCAATTTCCATCTTTTTTCTGTTTCCTTGTAACTCCATTTTTTCTTTTACTCTTTCTCTCTTTCTTTTACTCTTTCTCTTTTCATTTCTCTATCTTGTTTTCTTCTTTATTTCTCTCTTTCATATCTGGTCTCTCTTTTTAGTTCGCATTATTTTCCCTTCTCTCTTTCTCTTCTCTTCTCTTCTCTTCTCTTCTCTCTATTCTCTTCTCTTCTCTTCTCTTCTCTTCTCTTCTCTTCTCTTCTCTTCTCTTCTCTCTCTTCTCTTCTCTTCTCTTCTCTTCTCTTCTCTTCTCTCTCTTCCTCTTCTCTTCTCTTCTCTTCTCTTCTCTTCTCTTTCTCTTCTCTTTCTTCTCTTCTCTTTCTCTTCCTCTTCTTTCTCTCTCTTTGTCTCTTTCTCTCTTACTGTTTGTAGCTCTTTTTCCTTCTGTCTTTCTTCCTCATTCTCCTGTTCTCTCTCTTCTCTCCCCTTCAGCTCAGTCTCTGTTCTCATTTACCTATTTCATTATGAGGAGTCTCTTCAGTTCTCCTCCTCTGGGACTTCAGGACAAACCAGACCTATAGTTTTGCTCCAGCTTTGCTCTAAAAACTCTTCTGGCTGTAAAGAAAAAGACCTTTCCTGATGTCCAGGGGCAGATTTTTGTTTTAGTCAGATTCCCAAAGGTTTCCCCGGGGCTCCCCTCTTCCCCCCCCCCCACCCCGCGTGGAGGCTTAAGCCTCCACGCGGGGTGGGGGGGGGGGAAGAGGGGAGCACCGGGGATGTTCGAATTCCATCGTTTCCCAAGGGGAAACGAATAACCCTGTGAGGAAAAAAAAAAATATTCTACTGCGACCTAAAAAGTTTCAGGCAGCACCTTCCTCGCAGGTAGCCGGCAAAACCCGCTGGAAAAATGGGGATTTTCTTCCAGCACCAGGGAGAAATTTTTTTTTCCAGGGAGAAATTCCCTCCTGCACCAGTTTTAAGGGGAAAAAAAATTACAAAATTATTTGTATATTTTAAGAAGTGCGACTTGACGGGGTTTAAGGGCTGAGGACGCTCTGCAAAACACGTTGGGGCGAATGGAACGAGCGATTCGGACAACAAGATAAAGCAAAACGACCTCTGGGTTCGTTATTCGATTTTTTTTTTTTTTTTTTTTTTTTTTTTTGTGAGTTCTATACTTTTTTCTTTCCCACCCTAGGTGTCTCCTGCTTTCATCCCCGGTTTTCGCACATGCGAATCCACATCCCCAAGAAACCCAGAGGCTCAGAGGGAAGACAGATAAACCCATTTTCCTTATCAACCTGATTCTCATCAAAAAAAAAAAAAAAAAAAAAGTAATAGTAACAATAATAACAATAACAATAATAATAACAATAACAACAACAATAGTAATAGTAGTAATAATAATAACAACAATAACAATAGTAATAATAGTAATAATAACAATAACAATAATAATAATAACAACAACAATAACAATAGTAATAGTAGTAATAATAATAGTAATAATAATAATAATAGTAATAATAATAATAATTTCTGCTTTGCTGCAGAAATCGGTTCATTTCGGGGATAAACCCAATGCTGCAGAAAATCTTTTCACCTATATTTTTCACATATCACCCGAGTATCTTTCCCGGGAATGCCAAACGAGCCAGTTATTCCCTGCAGAACAATTTTTTTAAAGCCGCCAGAAAAATCACTTTTAATATTTAGGTAGGACCTATTGTGCAAAAACCATCGTTTTGCCGGTGGCTCTTCTGTTTTTTCTAAAGAGACAGTTAACCAATTAATCTCTAATTATATCTAGTTAAGCGCTATCTACCTATATCTAGTTAAGCGATATCTACCTATCTATCTATATCTAGTTAACCGATAATAGTTATACTAATAATAGTTAACCAATATCTACCTATATCTAGTTAAGCGATATCTACCTATATATAGTTAACCAATATCTACCTATCTATCTATATCTAGTTAACCGATAATAGTTGTACTAATAATAGTTAACCAATTAATCTCTAATTATATACAGTTAACCGATATCTACCTATATATAGTTAACCGATATCTACCTATCTGTCTATATCTAGTTAACCGATAATAGTTATACTAATAATAGTTAACCGATTAATCTCTAAAGAGATGGTTAACCAATTTTTGATGATGCCTTTTAACTCTCTGTGAAGCAAACGGGATCATGAATCCGCAGCTCGGAGGCTGCAGAGGCTGCTGGGGCTCTACGGAGCTGCCTAGATTCACCGTTTAAGTGAGGACCTCGTTAGCTGGGAATTTACACACTTAAAACAAAGAAAAATCATAGAATCATAGAACAACCAGGTTGGAAGAGACCCACCGGATCATCGAGTCCAACCATTGCTATCAGACACTAAACCGAGTCCCTCCAGACCTCATCCACCCTGTGCCTTAAACACCTCCAGGGAAGGGGAATCAACCACCTCCCTGGGCAGCCTGTTCCAGTGCCCAATGACCCTTTCCAAGGGGCTGCAAGGCCCCTCTGCAGCCCAACCTCTCTCTCTCTCTCTGCAGCAAAGGCCACCAACAAGTGACATACCAGGACATCAAGCCCTGCCTGATGTGACATGGGGCAGAAAACACACCTCCTGGGGCAGCCAAAGGCCTGACCCGGGCACCCAGATTCATACACACACACCCCCAGGACCTTCTCGGTGGAGGGGAGGGCTCTGCAGACTGGTTTGGTTCAGGAAGGTGTCACACACACACACACACACACACCCCAACACACACACACAGACTTTCTGCCTTGTCACCTACCGGTGACAAGGCAGAAAGTCTGTGTGTGTGTGTTGGGGGGGTGTGTGTGCTGGTGATCCCTAGGGCAGCACAAGACCCCTCCCGACACCCGTCGGATTTTATTCCCTGTATTTACACCTAGACAAAACCGCTTGCTCGGTCGTTATTTAGCCCCAGGATGAACCATCCCAGCGGCTTGTAGTCCCTGTGCAAAAAAAATAAATTTTCCCTCTTCCATTTGGGTTATTCCGTTTTCACTTCTCCCACCCCCTCGTTCAGAGGGATTGTGTGTGATGCCCTGAAAACGAGCAGGCGGTTACCTTTGTCTGCCTGATGCTAAAAATGCCTTTTTTTTTTTTTTTTGGTTAAAGTTGGGGGTAAGGAAAAAAAAAAAAAAACAACGAAAATCGTTCAACGAGATTGAGTCCCTGGGAAATCCCTCGTTCTCCCCGTTTGGAGGGGACACCCCGGCCCGACAGGGCTTTTCTCTCCGGGACACATCAGGGCTGGAGGCAATTCCCCATCCCAACAAGTTCCCGTTCCCGACTTTCCCGTTTTACCGCTAATCTGCTTCAGAGTGGGGCTAGAAAAGCTGGAAATAGTCGCTCGTTTTATCTACGGTTCTCCCAAAGAGCTGGGATGAGTGGGACAAACCCCCCCTGAGGGTCCTGTTTGATTGGGGGGGGGGGGGGGGGGGGCATCCCCAGCCCTGGATCCCGTCATTAGAGATGCTCCTAGGGAATAAAACTGATCTGAGAGAGCTGGCTCAGCAACACCAGCCTGGATTTACACCCGGATTTACACTTCAGGCTGCCTTGGAGGGCGAATTCGTTTGCTGAGGGATGATAGGAATGGTTGGACTTTTGATAGGAAGGGTTGGAGTCGATGATCCAATGGGTCTCTTCCAACCTGGTTGTTCTATGATTCTATGATTGATTCTATGATTTTATGATTCTATGATTGATTCTATGATTTTATGATTCTATGATTGATTCTATGATTCTATAATTGATTCTATGATTCTATGATGATTCTATGCTTCTATGATTGATTCCATGATTGATTCTATGATTCTATGATTGATTCTATAATTCTATGATTCTATGACTGATTCTATGATTGATTCTATGATTCTATAATTGATTCTATGATTCTATGACTGATTCTATGATTGATTCTGTGATTCTATGATTGATTCTGTGATTCTATGATTGATTCTGTGATTGATTCTATGATTCTATGATGATTCTATGCTTCTATGATTGATTCTATGATTGATTCTATGATTCTATGATTCTATGATTCTATGATTCTATAATTCTATGATTCTATGACTGATTCTATGATTGATTCTATGATTCTATGATTCTATGACTGATTCTATGATTGATTCTATGATTCTATGATTGATTCTAATATTCTGTGATTGATTCTATGATTCTATGACTGATTCTATGATTGATTCTATGCTTCTATGATTGATTCTATGCTTCTATGATTGATTCTATAATTGATTCTATGATTCTATGATTGATTCTGTGATTCTATGATTGAGTCTATGATTCTATGATTCATTCTATGACTCTGTGATTCTATGATTAATTCTATGATTGAGTCTATGATTCTATGATTGAGTCTATGATTCTATGATTCATTCTATGATTGATTCTATGATTCTATGAGCAGGAGCATCCCTCACCAGCTCCCACCTCTGCTCCCCTCAACCCTGCTGCTTCTCTCAGTACCCAGGTCCTCGGGTCCGAATCCCAGCCAGTCAAAAAGCATCCCTGGGGGAAAGTATTCCAGCTTATAGGGCTATAAATCCCCGCAGATATTTGCAAAGATCTCTCTCTGCGGGAAGCGATTGCGTCTAAGTGGTAGCGCTGGGAGTTTATTAGCGCTGGAACCGCTTTGGATCGGGAGGGAGCGGGTCCTGCCAGAAAAATTCCTAAAAAATCCCGCTCTGAAGAAAGCTGTAAATTCCTGGGCTGCAATATTTCATCCAAGGACGTCATGGAAAATGCGGGCGGCTGGAGGGGGGGGGGAACACAGACTCGGGAAGGGCAGAGAGGGGGAAAGGGAGACAAAGCAGGGGGGGGGGATGTGTAAGATTTTAATTTATTTTTTTTTTTAAAATCCCTTTCTGACCAAAATCTGAACTTCTCCAGAGGCAGGGCTGCTGACAGCCAACCCGCACCCTCCCCTCCTCAGCTGCCTTAGGAGCTTCGGCTACTCTCGCTCTCCATTTCGGGTTGGTTTTCCCCAAAAATCTTCCGCAGGTCTCACTTGGTCCTGGAGCTCTTGGGTTGTGAGGGGCCGGGGCTGAGCTCTCTGCCCAGGGAGGTGGTTGATTCCCCTTCCCCGGAGGTGTTTAAAGGGTGGATGAGGTCTTGAGGGACTTGGTTTAGTGTTTGATAGGAATGGTTGGACTTCATGATCCGATGGGTCTCTTCCAACCTGGTTGTTCTATGATTCTATGATTCTATGATTCAATGATTCAATGATTCAATGATTCAATGATTCTATGATTCTGTGCAACAGGGAACACGCGTGTGATTCAGCCGCAAAAAAATGGTTTTTGGGGGGGTGGGGAAGCTTATATGACCCCCAAAGCCCTCATTTCACTTGCCCCATTCACCTCCCTAGGGCCCATTCACCTCCCTAGGACCCCTCTCCCTCTCCCCAGCCCTGACCCCCTCACCCGAAGTCATCCCTACGGCTTTAAATAAACATTTAGGCATCGATTTGCCGCCGATTTGGGGCTCAACGGCCACGGGGATGACCGCGACTGAATTTTTTAAAAAAAAAAAAAAAATATGCAGCCGAAAAAAAAAAAAAAAGGGCTGGAGCTGAAGGGGAAGGGGATGGGGGGGGGGGGGGGGGCTGCGGGTGGTGTTAATGCAAAACAGGGGCAGGGGGAGGGGACCCATAGGGGGGTCACTCCCCTCTCTCTGGGTGGTCTGGGCTGGCAGGAACACCCCAGGCCCTGTCGGAGCAGCACCCAGCCCTCCTCTAACAATCCCCCCTAGATCCATTTCCATGCTCGGGTTACAGCCGGCCCCGCTCGCCAAGTCGACTTCACTTAAGCAATTAGCTAGTAAAAATACCTTGGGCGCAGGAAAAGGAAGAAAGCTCAGATTTGTCTATTTTTACACAAGATGCGGGGAGGGGGAGGGGTTGGGAAGAGAAGCGGGGGTCGGGGGTGCTCGCGGGGCCCCAAACGCTGCCGGGATTAACGAGCCTAATTGCTCCAGATGATCTTTTTTTCTTCTTCTTTGCTCCACTAAAGCACCCGAAACAGCAGCAAAAAGCGAGTCTCGTTCACCTGCGGGGACCAACCCGCACCTTCAGCCCAGAATCTTTCATAGAATCATAGAACAACCAGGTTGGAAGAGACCCATCGGATCATCGAGTCCAACCATTCCCATCAAACACTAAACCAAGAATTATAGAATCATAGAATCATAGAACAACCAGGTTGGAAAAGACCCATCGGATCATTCCTATCAAACACTAACCCAAGTCCCTCAAGAACTCATCCACCCGCACCTTAAACACCTCCAGGGAAGGTGAATCAACCACCTCCCACCTTCATTTCCCGTCCTCTTCCCTCCAAAAAAATCTATTTTGAACATGAAAACGCTCCTGGGACCCGCGGCAGATGTTTTATAAGCAATTAAATGTCACCACCAGCCCCTCTCCCGGTGTGTTTCTCCCTTTTCCAGCCCTCCAAGGGGTCCCAACCCGGTCCCTTCAGCCCCGAGCATCATCATCCCCGAGCATCATCATCCCCCTCGTACATTAAATAGGACAAGAGTCAGGTTTTGCAAACCCGAAAAGCTCTTCACGAGCTCAGCTTGAAACCCTCCAGCGTTTCTCCTATTCCCGCGGCGAGGCCTATAAAATACATATCGAAATATTTCCATTTTTAACGCTCGCTGCCTATAATAAATAAACCGCAAAGCAAATCTTCACCCTCTGAAAAAAGATACTGCGAGGAGGGGAAAGGACACTCGTGCTGGGACTGATTTTCTTTAAAGGTAAATGGGGAGATTTAGGCTGGAGATTAGGAGGACGTTTTTCACACAGAGGGTCATTGGGCATTGGAATAGGCTGCCCAGGGAGGGGGTTGATTCCACTTCCCTGGAGGTGTTTAAGGGGTGGATGAGGTCTGGAGGGTCTTGGTTTAGTGTTTGATAGGAATGGTTGGACTAGAAGATCCGATGGGTCTCTTCCAACCTGGTTGTTCTGTGATTCTGTGATTTCAACTGAGAGGGTTGGGTTGGGTTTTTTTTTTCGGTTGGTTGGTTTTTTGGTTTTTGGTTTTTTTTGGTTTTTTTTCCTCGGAGATATTTTATTTCCCACTGGAAACGCTGCCCCGGGGTGGGGGGCGACGGCTTTGGACGTGGGTTTTACAATTTTACACGAGCTCTTTCGTGTTGCATTTGGAGCTCCGTCTAAGGTTGTTTGGGGAGGGAGGGGAAGGTCGGAGAGGTTGAGTCGCAAAGTGACGTAAAATCATAGAATCATAGAATCATAGAACAACCAGGTTGGAAGAGACCCATCGGATCTTCTAGTCCAACCATTCCTATCAAAAGAAAGAAAGAAAGAAAGAAAGATAGATAGATAGATAGATAGATAGATAGATAGATAGATAGATAGATAGACAGACAGACAGACAGATAGATAGAGAGAGAGAGAGAGAGAGAGATAGTAGATAGACAGACAGACAGACGTAAAGCAATGAAAATAACTCTTTTTGCTGCTTGCGGTGTGAGGGGAATCGATGCAGAGCAAAGCTCAGAGTCAAAAAAAACCAAAAAAACAAAACTAAAAAGAAATAGAGTGACGAGCAGAGGGTTTATTCTGCACCAGCCACCCCAAGCCTAGAAGGAGCCTAGAAGGTGATCGCTTCCCGAAAAAGTTATTGTGGCCGTGGTTTTCCCACTTAAAAAAAATAGTTCTTGTAGCCGCTGTGCTCCGCGCTCTGGCCCCACATCCAGAGGGATGGAGCAGCCCATTCTCCTCCTCAAGGGAAAAGCTCCAGAAATAACTGCCTCCCTCCTCCTACCCCTCTCCGGGTGCCTGTCCCCATCCCCAGGTGCCTGTCCCCATCCCCAAAGCCCCCAAAATAACTGCCTCCCC
This sequence comes from Coccyzus lansbergi, assembly GCA_033558105.1. Lineage (NCBI taxonomy): Eukaryota > Metazoa > Chordata > Aves > Cuculiformes > Coccyzidae > Coccyzus > Coccyzus lansbergi. The sequence goes on along the minus strand of JAUMJK010001524.1, from coordinate 388,918 downwards.
CCTCCTACCCCTCCGCAGGTGCCTGTCCCCATCCCCAAAGCCCCCAAAATAATTACCTCCCTCCTCCTACCCCTCCCCGGGTGCCTGTCCCCATCCCCAAAGCTCTCAAAATAACTACCTCCCTCCTCCAACGCCTCCCCGGGTGCCTGTCCCCATCCCCAAAGCCCCCAAAATAACTGCTTCCCTCCTCCTATCCCTCTCCAGGTGCCTGTCCCCATCCCCAAAGCCCCCAAAATAACTGCCTCCCCGCTCCTACCCTTCTCCGGGTGCATGTCCCCATCCCCAGGTGCCTGTCCCCATCACCAAAGCTCTCAAAATAATTGCCTCCCTCCTCCTACCCCTCTCCGGGTGCCTGTCCCCATCCCCAAAGCCCCCAAAATAACTGCTTCCCTCCTCCTATCCCTCTCCAGGTGCCTGTCCCCATCCCCAAAGCTCTCAAAACAACTGCCTCCCTCCTCCTACCCCTCCCCGGGTGCCTGTCCCCAACCCCAAAGCCCCGGGAAGAGCAGGGCCTGCGCTTTCTGGCAGGAGGATTTCTTTTTGCGGAGAGGAGGAGGAGGAGGTAGGTGATGGGAAGGAGAGAAGGGGAGGGAGTTGGGGAGAGAGAGAAAAAAAAAAAAAAAAAAAAAAGAAGTCCCTGATGTGAGATCCCTCTTGGTCGCGTCACAGCTGTGACAGGCGCCCCGGAGGCTCCTCGCAACTGCTCGCCAATAAGGCAAGAAGGGAGTTTGGAAGCCCGATCGGTATCTAACTTTCTTTTGAGAGGCGTTAAGTTATCACGGAAAACTTGAAAAGTGAATCTGGAAGACGGGGTAACCCCCCCAGCCCTGCAGCGCGGCCTGTAACCGGCTGGGAGGGGGAAAAGCTTTTTCCTCTTCTTTTCTCTTTCCCCTCCTTTCTTTATCTCTTCTTTTCCTCACTCTAAAAGCGAGGGGACCGCAGCAACCACTACATTTGCTGCTCTCCTCGCTGGCACCACTGACAGCCCAGGCTCCAGCAGCCCTGCCCCCCCCTCCCCACCCACCCCCCCGAGAGCCGAGTTTCCACGCACGAAGACGCCAAAGCTTTCCAGCGACTTACCTCGAGTGACAGCTCTCCCGACGGGACGACGCTCCAAAAAAAATTATTTTTGGGGGGAGGTGGGTGGAGAAAAAGGTTTCTTTTACCGTAACCCTACCTCCCAGTTCGTGGGACACACGTGTTCGTGGCATCTGCTGGAGCTGAGCATGGAGCTCAGTAAAATTTGAGCACAGTTTTAGATAACCCCCCTCCAAAAAAATAATAATAAAAAAAAATAAATAAAACCAACAAAAATCTCCTCCCAGTCAACCCAAAGCATCCCCAAAGCAGCCTGGGAGCAGGCGAGGGGGTTCGAAAGCCCCGTTCCCATCCCCCGGTCGGCGTCGGAGGCAGAAAAGGGGCAATTTGGAGAGGCAGCGCAGAGTTTTTTCGCCGATTTCTTTTTATTAAAGCAGCCCCGAGCCCGTGTTTACATTGCGCAGTATAAACATCCTGCCCGGGCCGGCCCGAGCTTAAAAGAGCGCAGGGAGAAGGGGGTTCCGAGTTGGGTGGCGAAGCTCCGCGCTGCGCGGAAAGAAAAAGAGAGAGAGAGAGAGAGAGAGAGAGAAGGGAGCTCGGGCAGCGCCTCCGCCGCCCGCGGGACCTCCGCGGGGTCCGAGTTTACCGGCTCCCCAGCCCGTTCCGCGGCCCGCGGGGGGCCCTTCCCACCCTCCCCCGTGGTTTGCGGTGGAGAAAGGGACACACAAACACACACCAAGTTGGGACCCACGCGGCGTCGCGGTCACGCGTGGGACATCCCGTAGAGGAGGGGAGGGATGCTCAGCGCATCCCGCGGGTGGGACACGGGGAGGCGCGGAAAGGGGCTCTTTAAAAGGCGCCCGGCGGCTGGCAGCGGAGGGAGGGGGGCGGCCCGGGAGGGCGTGGGGGAGCGGGTCGGGGCGGGGATCTCCTCTCTCTCTCTCCTCTCCCTCCGCTCTTACGTCTGTCAAGGAGCGGCGGCGGCGGCGGCCGCGGCGAGAGATAAAGTAAAAGGCGAGCGGCGGGGCCGGGGCCAGACTCGCCAGGCACGGCGATGGGAAGCAGCTCCCCGCAGCACCGGCCCCGCTAGAGCCGGGCAAGGGGGGCGAGAGGAGCGGCGGCGGCGGCGGCGGCCCCGGCAGCCCGGCCCGAGGAGGGGCAGCGGGACGGGCGGAGGCGGCTTCTCTCCCGCGGCGGCCGAGCTGGGATCGCTCCCACCCGCCGGCCCATCCCGCCGCCCCCCCACACCCCCCCGGCCCTCCGCCTCGCCTGCTCCAGCCCGGCTCGGATTTAGGGATAAAGGGGGAGGAGAAGGGGAAAGAGCGTGTGTGTGTGTAGGGGGGGGGGGTGAGGGTGTCGTCGCTCGCATTTGTTTATCCGCGGAGGGGTCGGAGCCCCCCGCCGGGGGGAGGCCGGGGGTGGGGTGGGGGGGGTCGGCCCCGCGGCTCGTTGGGGGGGCTGTGGGAGGAGGGCCGGGGCCGGCCGCCCCGGAGCTGGCCCTAGATGACTGCAGAAGCGCAGCAGGCTCGGTCCTCTCAGCCCCCTCCTCCTCCTCCTCCGGTGCAGAGCAGCTACGGCCCCATGTCCTCCGCGGCCGAGAAGCAGCCGCAGGGCTCGGCCATGGACGCCGCCTCGGTGGCTCCCGGCGGGGCGGCCGGTAGCTCTGCGGGCGGCGGCGGCGGCGGAGGAGGAGCGGCGGCGGCAGCCCCGGGCGGAGGGGGCCCCAAGGCGAAGAAGACGAACGCCGGGATCCGGCGGCCGGAGAAGCCGCCTTACTCCTACATCGCCCTCATCGTCATGGCCATCCAGAGCTCGCCCTCCAAGCGCCTGACCCTCAGCGAGATCTACCAGTTCTTGCAGAGCCGCTTCCCCTTCTTCCGCGGCTCCTACCAGGGCTGGAAAAACTCGGTGCGCCACAACCTCTCGCTCAACGAGTGCTTCATCAAGCTGCCCAAGGGGCTGGGACGGCCGGGCAAGGGCCACTACTGGACCATCGACCCGGCCAGCGAGTTCATGTTCGAGGAGGGCTCGTTCCGCCGCAGACCCCGCGGCTTCAGGAGGAAATGCCAGGCGCTGAAGCCCATGTACGGCATGATGAACGGGCTGGGCTTCAACCACCTCCCCGACGGCTACGGCTTCCAGGGCTCGGCCGGCGGCCTCTCCTGCCCCCCCAACGGCCTCTCCCTCGAAGGGGGCTTGGGCGTGATGAACGGCCACTTGTCCGGCAACGTGGAGGGGATGGGCCTGGCGGGACACTCGGTGCCCCACCTGCCCTCCAACGGGCCGGGGCACTCCTACATGGGCGGCTGCGGCGGCTCCTCGGCCGGGGACTACCCGCACCACGACGGCTCGGTGCCCGCCTCCCCGCTGCTCGCCGGCGGCGGCGTCATGGAGCCGCACTCGGTCTACTCGGGCTCGGCCTCCGCCTGGGCTCCCTCCGCCTCGGCCGCCCTCAACGGCGGCGCCTCCTACATCAAGCAGCAGCCCCTCTCGCCCTGCAACCCCGCGGCCAACCCGCTCTCCTCCGGCCTCTCCGCGCACTCCCTCGACCAGCCCTACCTGCACCAGAACGGCCACAACGGCGCCGACCTGCAAGGTGAGGAGAGGGCACGCGTGGGAGAGAAGCGCGGGGGCCGCCCGAGGGGTGGGAGCGCTCCCTGTCCGCGCGTGGATCCCGTTTCGCCGTCGGCTTTAGCGAACGGACCCGGGGAAGGAGCCGCCGTCCCCTCGCTCCCTCGCCGGGGGTGACGGAGCAGCCGTCGGGGCTCGACGGGGACCCCGCCGGCCACCGCTGCGGGGCTAGGAGAAGCCAACCGGGGCTCCGCCGCCCCCGGGGCGGCTGCTCTGCCGACGGGCATCCCCCGGGCTCGGGGCTGGAGGGCTCGGGCAGGCAGGGAGCTGCGGGGAGGCGATGCCGGGAAGGGACCCGTGGGGTCTTGCACCTCCGTGGAGATCTGGAGAGGTCTGGAGGGAGGAAAAACGGTGTATTTCACAGAATCACAGAACAACCGGGTTGGAAGGGACCCATCGGATCTTCTAGTCCAATCGTTCCTATCTAACACTAAACCAAGTCCCTCAAGACCTCATGCACCCGTGCCTTAAATTTCCCCGAGGTGTCTGCCATCCACTCCCTTCCCCGTCCTCATCCCCAGCCACCAGCTCCTGTCGCGGGTGTGTTTTCCAGTTCTATCACCTTCCTTAGCCCATGTGGGTGACCCAGTTCTCCCTCTCCCCGCGTCCCGGGCCCGGTTTGTCCTTTCTGCCAGGACACCAGAAACGGTGTTTTAGCTGGGAGGAGGCCTCAGGAGGCGCTGGGCTGGGTCCTGCGGCCCGAATCCACCTCGGGGCAGGCTAACGTTATGTGGGGGAGCCCTGGGAGCTGTGAGCGGGTGAAGGAGCAGGGTTTGGGGGTCCCTGCGCATCCCCCCCCGTGGCCTTTGGGCAACGAGGGGGGAAGGCCTGGCAGGAGCGGGTGCGAAACGCAGCGTTTAGCGGCTCGAAAACACGAAGCAAAGTAGGTAAAATGATTCTATGATTCTATGATTAAAAAGGGTGAGCCGGGGCCGCACAGCACCGGGCACAGAACCAGGCTGGATCAGCGCCCTCCTGCACCCGGGGCGGTCCCAGATCCTCTGGAAAACAGCAGAAACGCGTCCCCAGGAGCCGCCGGGCCTGCCCGCAGCCTTAACCGAAACGCTCTGGATTAAACCCAAAATAACGGGGCTGGAGCGGTGGGGTTGGGGTCACCGTGTGAGCCCCTTTTCCCCAGCTCACCCTAAGTTTAGAGCACGGGTTTTATGTCCCGATGCGGTGGCAGAACTGGAAGGGACAGCTGGGCTCTCCCTCGGCCTATCAACCCGGGGCCGAGCGTTGCCTGCCCTGCTCCACACCCTACGGAGGCGACGGGGAAAGCAGCCTCCGTGGGCTCCAAAACGGGGAGAAAAATAACCCCAAAGCCCCTCAAGAAAGCGCTTTCTCGGCGTTCCTTCCACCGCACCTGCCCGTGGGGCTGTGTACGTGCAAAAATTCGCCTGAGAACCTGGGGTTGCACACAGTTTGGTGGTTTGTTTGCGCTGTTTTCCCCCCCAGATGGTGTCATAGAATCATAGAATCACAGAACAACCAGGTTGGAAGGGACCCATGGGATCCTCCAGTCCAACCATTCCTATCAAACGCTAAACCAAGTCCCTCAAGACCTCATCCACCCGTCCCTTAAACACCTCCTTCCCTCTAGGCCCTTTGCTCAACCTCCTTTACTAAATATAATTGCGATGCTGACAATTTTTTCCCCCCCCTGGTCCCGCAGGCATCCCTCGGTATCACTCCCAGTCTCCGAGCATGTGCGACAGAAAGGAATTCGTCTTCTCTTTCAACGCCATGGCCTCCTCCTCCATGCATTCGGCAGGCAGCGGCTCCTATTACCACCAACAAGTGACATACCAGGACATCAAGCCCTGCGTTATGTGATATTATGGGGCGGAAAAAACACCTCCTGGGGCCGCCAAAGGCCTGACCCGGGCACCCAGATCACCCCCCCCACCACCCACCCAGGACCTTCTTGGCGGAGGGGAGGACTCTGCAGACTCTGGTTTGGTTCAGGAGGGATGGACAGGAGCCCCCCGGAGCATCGGCCGGACCCACCGCGGGTCCCTCATCACACACACGGTCTCTGCCTTCTCCTGCTTCTTCTCTTGGGGTGAGGAAAGCAAAACCAGCCCCGCTCCCTCCTCGAAAAAAACCCGCCTGGGAGTTTGGGTGAACGGTTGGACAAACGAGCTTTTGACGCTTCTTAAAAAAAGGACAAAACCAAAACCAACGAAAAAAACCCCAAATAATTAAATGACTAATTCAGTTTGGGAATTGGGCGATGCCACCAGCCCAGCAGGCAGGCTTAGAGCTGGACTGGGCTGCGGGAAGCTGGAAAGGACCCTGACCCAGAGCCTGAGCGTCCCGCGGCCCCTGAGCGCTGCACCGCAGCTCCCGGCTCGCTCACGGCCCCTTCTTTACAGAAATACCTTGGGCTTGGGATGGTTTCCTTTCTCCCCTTCTCTTCCTCCTTTCCTTTCTCCCCTTCTCTTCCTTTCCTTTCTCCCCTTGTCTTCCTCCTTTCCTTTCTCCTCTTCTCTTCCTTTCCTTTCTCCCCTTCTCTTGCTTTCCTTTCTCCCCTTCTCTTGCTTTCCTTTCTCCCCTTCTCTTCCTACTTTCCTTTCTCCCCTTCTCTTCCTGCTTTCCTTTCTCCCCTTCTCCTTCCTTCTTTCCTTTCTCTTCTTCTCCTCCTTTCTCCCCTTCTCCTCCTTCTTTCCTTTCTCTCCTTCTCCTCCTTTCTCCCCTTCTCCTCCTTCTCTCCTTTCTTTCCTTTCTCCCCTTTTCCCCCTTTCCTTTCTCCCCTTTTCCCCCTTTCCTTTCTCCCCTTTTCCCCCTTTCCTTTCTCCCCTTTTCCCCCTTTCCTTTCTCCCCTTTTCCCCCTTTCCTTTCTCCCCTTTCCTTTCTCCCCTTCTCCTCCTTTCCTTTCTCCCCATCTCCTCCTTTCCCTTCTCCCCTTCTCCTCCTTTCCCTTCTCCCCTTCTCCTCCTTTCCCTTCTCCCCTTCTCCTCCTTTCCCTTCTCCCCTTCTCCTCCTTTCCCTTCTCCCCTTCTCCTCCTTTCCCTTTTCGCCTTCTCCTCCCTCTTTCTTTCATTTTTGTTTCAAACACCCAGCGGGCAAAAATCTCTCAGAGGGATATTTTTTTTTTAGATATTACTATATTTTTTTTGCCTGCGTCAAGACTGCAGGATCAGACCCTATTGCAGAGAGAATAAGGCACTTTGAGAAGAGACAGCCATGCTCATTCTGTTATTTATTCTCCTTTTTTTTTCGTCGTTGTTGTTTTTGCTAATAATCGAGACACGAGTAGTCTCAGTTGATCAGTATTAAATCGATGAATCTCTGTTGGCAATATTTGCCGTATAGGTTTGGGGTTTTTTGTTTTTTTTTTTTTAGTTAACCTTTGTAAATTTTAAAGCGATCGTGGTCTCTGTGTAAAGACAATCCTCCATATGTTTTTATAGAAATATATATATAATGAAGGATTATCCCCCTCCCTCCTCCCTCTATATATTTTTTTTTTTTTTGCCCTGACTTTGTACAGTTCGGCGACACCTATTTTAACTCTTTCTGCACTGTATAAAATTGTAATTATGTCGGTTGGTTTTATTTTTTTTTCCTCCCTGCCCTTTTGTGTACTGAAAAAAAAAAAACAACCAAAAAAAAATCGAATCGAAATAAAACACGTATGTTATTTGTACATGGGCTACACGACTGTATGAGCAGCAAATAAAGGAGCATGAGGTGTAACACGCGTAGTTCTGTCCGAGGAGTGCGCGGAGGGACCTAAGCGAACCCCCAAAGCCTTTGGGCGGCGATTTCTCAGCCTGGTGGATGCTCCCGAGGGGTCCCGGGCTGGCTCCCCGTTTTTCTGCGAGGAAATGTTTCAACTGAGGCTAAAGAAACGAGGAGGGAGGAAATCCGGAGGTGGTTTTTATTTTTATCTTACAATTATTTCATCTTTTTCCCCTCCAAAGGAGAAAGCAAAAGGCGGTGGTTGACCTCGCTCTTGCTCGGGGACGAGATTTGTCTCTCCAGCGATGCATCCACAGCTCCTTTTCTCTCCAACTCTGCCCCAGGAAGGGATTTTTTCGAGCCCCAGCTCCGCAGAGTGCGGGATTTATTCCCCGAGCGAAAGAAAATTAATAATAATAATAAAAAAAAATCAAGCAGATTAAGTCCTGCACCATCACCGTCCTGCGCAGGGAAGCGATTAAACTGCTGTGAGTGGAGAGCAGGCAGCGGGGACGCAAGTCTCTCTCATCTATAAAAGCTTTTTTTTTTTTTCCTCTGCAAAATTTGGGGGTAATTGGTCTAATTAAAGATACTACCATAGCCATGAAATTTTGGTTTAATCCGCGAGCTAATATGTCTCTATCGGCACTCGTGGTATGATTATACATGCACACAAACCCGAATGCATGCAAATTAATCTGATTCTTGGCTGTGTATGTCTGTCTTTAGATTGGAAAATTAAGTTACTGCACAGTAATTAGCCCAGCTGTGTGTAATCAGCTTTATTAAAAGCAAAGTTAGCTGGTAACGAAAAAGAAAAAAGAAGTCTTTCTAATTACTCTTTTAATCAAGGCAGACGGGAAAGGTTTTGCCAGAGCTGGTGAAGGCCTTTTGCAAGGATTGAGGGGTTTGTCGTTGGTTTGAGGGTTTTCTTGGGGACTGTGGGAGAAGCTGGTTTGGGGTTTTTTTTTTTAGAGTAGATCAGCAAGCAGCATTTACTTGGTTTTTCCTAGTTTTATGCCTTCATGGGTTGATCTTTCCCTCCATCCCCGTCGCGTTGTTACCATCCTTTTCACGCACAAGTTTCGCTCCCGAAGCACATAGCTGCGCTAGGTGGGGCTGAGATAAAGGTCCAGGGTTAGGAGTTCAATCTTTGCCAATCTTTTCCTTCTCTGAAATCTCCTTTTCACTCCTAAGGTTCATTTTCAGCCTTTGGATGAATTTTAGACTCACTTGTTCGCGTGCGGCGCCGATGCCTTCGTGGGCTGGAAGGGGCAGGCAGGCACCTTGCAAGGTTCAGGTTCAGCTTGAAGGGGTTTGATAACTGGTCCCAAACAAAGGGTTGCGTGATTTATTTTTCTCCCTCCCATCGCTTTCCAAACCTGGAAAAACAGGACCACCGCATACCGCGGACGCTAAATATTCCTCAAGCCAGTGAGCGCAGTCTAAACAGACAGCTCTCCATCTCAGACACCTACATCGGGGAGGAGAGGATGAACCCCTGCAGTCTCCTACCCCCAGCCCTTCTTCTCCACAAGGCAAGCTTGATTTTTCCCTGCATATATTGTCCCATGGGATGGAAAAAAAAAATAGCTACTATCAGAAGCAGTCCCTTTGTACAAGCTTTACTCGTGTTTGCAGGATGGTTCGGGCTCTGGTAGGAAGTGAGGCAAAATAAGCTTGCTCAGAAATGCTCTTGGAGCCCTGTAAGAGGAGATGAGCCATAGGCTTGCTCAGAAATGTGGTATTTGCTCACGTAATGGCCCAGATCTGCCCATGTTCAGCTGCTGCGGCTCAGTTCTGTACCTCTGCTCCTCGTCACCCACTTCCCAAGCTGTAGGGGATAAAACAACACAGTTTTCTCTGGGTTTCTGGCATTTCTGCAATAGGAAAGAGTTTCTCATTGTAGCTGCCCCGTGCAGGCCCATGAGTTTTCTACAGGGTTGAAATTTTGGAGCATGATGAGAAACAGAGCTTGGTGTCTCCAGCTGGACTTGGCACAAGGCATATACCCCTAGCTCAGGGGACCTGCGGGTCCCTAGATGTGCTGCACCCACACTCGTAAGCTGCCATAGCAACAATTTGAATGATGAGGTGTGTTGGCAGCCTCAGTGCTTTCCTCTGCTCCTCCCTGGGTGCTTCCTCCCATCCTTGCAGGGCCACAGGGAGCTGGAGCTCCACACCCATCCTTGAAGGTCCATGAAGAATTGTAGAATCACCAGGTTGAAAGAGACCCACTGGATCACCAAGTCCAACCATTCCCATCAAACACTAAGCCATGTACCTAAGCATCTCATCCACCCGTCCCTTAAATACCTCCAGGGAAGGGGAATCAACCACCTCCCTCTGCAGCCTATTCCAATGCCCAATGACCCTTTCTGTGAAAAACTTCCTCCTAATCTCCAGCCTAAATCTCTCCTGGTGGAACTTGAGGTCATTCCCTCTTGTCCTGTCCCTATCACCTGGGAGAAGAGCCCAGCTCCCTCCTCTCCACAACCTCCTTTCAGGTAGTTGTAGAGAGCAATGAGGTCTCCCCTCAGCCTCCTCTTCTCCAGGCTAAACACCCCCAGCTCTCTCAGCCGCTCCTCATAAGACCTGTTCTCCAGCCCCTTCACCAGCTTCATTGCTCTTCTCTGGATTCGCATCCATCCTTGCAGGACCACAGGGAGCTGGAGCTCCACGTATATCCTTGCAGGGCCAAATGGAGCTGGATCTCTGCATCCCTCACGTTTCCCTGCCCCAGGGCTTGTGTCTCTGGGGATGTGGTGTCTGGGGACAGCATGAACTCCTGCAAGGATCCCAGAGCCGGAACGAGCAGAAAGGAGCTGCGTGGCCAGGTCCCCGTTGTGGGATGCACTCACACACTTTGGGGGGAGCCCATCGGGGTCAGTCTGGGGACGAAGGTGGCATCTGGGCACTGATGCTGTGGAGGGACCTCTGGGAAGTGGGAGGGTGGAGGGATGATGCCCGCGGGGTCCGGAGAAGGGGGAGCCGGGCCGGGGTGGGGGGTGGTGCCGTTCCCTTGGTGGCAGCGCCACCTGGTGTCGGTGTCCCCGCCCAACCACCGCTCTGGAGATTTGTGACCTTTACTGCATGGGGTGAGTGTTAAAAATCTGCTTTCTTTTATTTCCATCCCTCCGGCGACCTCCCCCGAGCTCCAAAGGTGAGCAGCCTTTTAGTGCATCTTGAGATTTGGGGACTGAACATATTAGGTGAAACTCACAGAATCACAGAACAACCAGGTTGGAAGGGACCCATCGGATCTTCCAGTCCAACCATTCCTGTCAAACACTAAACCATGTCCCTCAGGATCTCATCCACCCGTGCCTTAAACACCTCCAGGGAAGGTGACTCAACCACCTCCCTGGGCAGCCTATTCCAATGCCCAATGACCCTCTGTGTGAAAAACTTCCTCCTAATCTCCAGCCTAAATCTCCCCTGGTGGAGCTTGAGGTCATTCCCTCTTGTCCTGTCCCCTGTCACTTGGGAGAAGAGGTCACGCAGGGGATGCTTCTGGGTCAGGCTTGTTCCGTGCCCAGGTGGGACAGGTGGGGTTCGTGGCACGGGGTAGTGTAAAGCAGCCAATAAATAGAGACACTCAGCACATGATGCTCTGTGGTAACCCAAGACTAGCACAGAACTGTGTAACTTGGAGCCTTAACTGGTGGGAATGGACACCTTGAATCTTAAATGTGAATTTGGAAGGACAAGTTCTGATTTGGTACAAACCTCTTGGTTTTTAGGAGGGAACTGGGCTCTTCTCCCAAGTGACAGGGGACAGGACAGGAGGGAATGACCTCAAGCTCCGCCAGGGGAGATTTAGGCTGGAGATTAGGAGGAAGTTTTTCACGCAGAGGGTCATTGGGCACTGAAACAGGCTGCCCAGGGAGGTGGTTGATTCACCTTCCCTAGAGGTGTTTAAGGCACAGGTGGATGAGGTCCTGAGGGACATGGTTTAGTGTTTGATAGGAATGGTTGGACTAGAAGATCCGCTGGGTCTCTTCCAACCTGGTTGTTCTATGATTCTATGATTCTCAGCAGCTAAAGGCTCAGATCCATCAGATGAATTGGCTGCCTGATTTCTCCCTCAAAACCAAGAAGCTTAGGACTTGGCTACCTCAGGGGGATTGAGCCACAGTTCTCGTCACTCTTGAAAAGGGCACTTTGACTTCTGTGCCACTAAAATGCTTTTGGAAGACCACACCCAGTCATTTGTTCCCTTTTCATGCATATTTACAAGCACGACTGCTGCCTGACACCAGTCTCTGCAGGGAAGATCAGTGCTGGGGCACTCCTGTGGGCTTCGTGCTTGTGCATCCCTGCTAAGAAATATTTGCCAGTGGCAGTCATCCTCAGGAACATAATACCTGATGCAGGTGAGCATGTGTGTAGTTAAAAGAGATGCCCTGGTGATGAGCAGGAGATGCACTGAGTGCTTTCAGTGACCCTGCAATTGTGAGCTGATGTTATTCACAGAAACAATTATCAGATTGGCTCAACAAGTGAGGAAAGGCACGCAGCTCAGTTGGTTTTTTAAAATACCTTTCACTGCTGGTGTTCATCTCGCCCAGTAAGCATCAAAAACCAGAATATTATTAAGGAAAGAACAGAAGGCACAACCCTATCGTTACTGAGCTTTTGGGCTGGACATCTGTCTGTTTGCAGGGGCTTATGAATGATTCTTTGCAACCAATTCCCATTATCACACATTGCTCTGACCCATAAATGTCCTGATAAATGTTTTAAACTCAATATTAAAATCAGCTAAACATTTGCAAGGGAGATGTAGATTCTTTAGCCGAAAAAAACCCCCACTGAGGTGGATTGCTGTGTTGTAAACATGAATTTCTTCTGTTTTAGACCCCTCACTCAGGTTCTCTGAGTGATCCCAAGAAGGCTACAGGCCACGAGTACAAGCACTGGAGGGTAAACAACAAGTCTAGAGGTGAAATTGCCTCTCACTCATCATGGAAAGAGATCCAGGGACACTGGCATGGCCACTAATTTCAGTAGTTCTTATACTGGTAAGTATATGAGCCTGAACATAAGCGTTTCTTTATTTAAAGCAGCAGGAGCTGAAAGCCTCAGATGTACAGAAAGTACAGTTCTGTGGCTCAGCTCTGCTTCAGGCTAATTACTGAAAAAATAAGCAAACACACCTGGGAAAGCAAGATGACAGGGCCTGGAAAGTTTTGCAGGGACTTAAAGTACCAAGAGTTCACTTGGAGCAGAGCTTGCTTCAGCAATTGTGTTCCTCTGTGGTGGTAAAGCTACCTGAGTAATCGCCTCCTTCAGAGAGATGGAAACACCACACTTCAGAGTCTGAGCAGCGCAGGTGCCTGGAAACGCTCTGAAAACTTGATATCCCTCTGGAAAAAATGTAAGTATAACCCTTGTCTGAACAATTATTCACTCAAAAATACTAAGGAGCGGCAGCAATGGATACACTAATGCCTAGAAATGTACAAGTTTTTGCACTATTTTATCAATGTTTCCCTTCTTCCCCTGCCCTTCTCCCCCCTCACCCCATCTGCTATGTTTACCTTATTCCTTAAAGAAAGAAAATCGCCCTGTTTTAGCTCCATGTGTTCCTGCATGGGATGGGTGGACCGTAACGAGCTTTCGTGACTTTCTAGATCTCTGGAGGAGGCACATCTCAGGAAAAACAACTCAACTTCTCTCTCCTGTCTTGTCTCACAGAGTGAGAGCTGTGGTTTATGTCCCTAGACTGCAAAGGGATCTGTGCTGGGTGACTTGACCAGACAGCTCTACGGGAGCAGGAGGACCCACAGGATCTTGGCTGGTTGCTCTGGCTGGGGTGATGCTGCAGCTCTCCCTTGGCAAGCAATGAGATACCTGTCTGGGACACCAGGTACTTCTCACGTAGAAAAATCCACAGGCTACCACGCTTTTGTTGAGTTTCTAGTCTGTTCTCTCCAGTTGTTTTCCAGATTGGTAGGAATTACCAGTCACATCAATTCTATCAGGAGCCATCTCCGCCTCCCTCGCTTTCCCATCTGTAAAACGTGGGTGTTACTGGGGCCACAGTAAAGATTGCCTAGATAGGTCCGTATCCTGAACTCATTTCTCCCAGTGACTTCAGTGGGATGCCCAGCCCAGAACAATGGCAGGATACATGACCCTAAACATTTCTGCAGTGCTTTGAAAGATGAAAAGCAGTGCCTTTTATACCTATGTCAGTGTAGAGGCAGGGAAACGCTTCATGATGTTTATAGCAGACATCACGGACATTACACATGAAAACATGGGAAATGGTGCACTTTTCTTGTAGGGAGATAATATTTAATAGATGGCAATGAGGAAATAAAAGCTTTCACACACAACAGTGTACTGCACAGAGCGGTACATTTGCCCGAGTAACATGGTCATAGCCACAGATGTTTCCTCCAGAGCCAGAACTGCTGCATGGGGCTGTGCCTTCTGAGGAACCGGAATGACAGAAATCCCTTTTCCTCTGCCTCCTCAGCTCTTGCTGCAGTTGCAGAGAAAAAGGCAGCCCCACAGCTAAATTTTTCAATGGAAATATTCCCCTATCCCCTAAAAAACATTTGTTTCTCCCTTTGAAGCTGTAGAAGATGATAAAATAACACACACACACACAAAGACATGACTTGAAGACTGTATTTAACCATCTCTCTTTGGAGATATTTTATTGGTATCCAAAGATAATGGGCTAAAGGCTCCGTCCTTAAAGACTGCTTTCTGGGAGGGGATCAAGGACTGATGTGCATGGAGACACTGGAGAGCTGGATGAGAACCTGGCTGTGGGACCCAGGACAGAGCTTTACTCTCTTCCTATCCTGATGTTGAGAATATTTCTTTTTCTTTCTATGGAAACAAAAAAAATCTCTGACTCTTGTCACTCCGAGAATAATACACAGCAACATGGTTTGTTTACCCGCTGTTGGCTTTGGTGGATTGAAGCTGTGTGGCCTTGTCCTTGTTCCAGGAAATGCATGGACATAGCTGTCTGGAGGAAAACCCTAACGATTGTATAGTTCCCAGTGCTGAGTGGCACTTAGCCACATCGCTTTTATTGTTAGCAGATCACAATGTTGCCTCACTGCTCTGTGCCACACACCATGCTGCGACTAATATCATTCAACAAAAGAAAACCCTCTCCAAAATGACCATGTTTTCAAGCCCAGTGGATCTGGTAGAGGTTCCATTCACCCGGTACTGTTTTCTCTCCACACCACTCCCACAAGAGGGGCAGAATCAGCCTGGGAAACTCACATCCATGAACTCACCTAGGGTGGTCTCCGTGGCATCCTACACCCTCCCAGCTGCCACGAGAGTGGACCTGGGTTTGCTCACACCAACCACCCTCCAGAGCTGTTCAACATCTTTCCCCGCTGAACCCTCAAAAAGAGGGGTGTGCAATAACAGCATCCTAACTTGTTTGTGCCATGAAAGGAGCTGGAAAGAATGCACCGAACCACATGACAAGCGAGGACATCAGGCTGCGCAGAGAATAGAAAGACCTCATTTTTAATTACTTCTGAACAAAGTTGGCTCAGTAAAGTATTTCCCATTGTACTGCTGAACTTTTCTTCTCATCACACAGCAGTGAAACGCAGGCTCCTCTGCTGCTGCAAGTGAACTAACATCAAATCTGTGTTAGGGATCACTTCATTCCCTATTAAAAGCAGACTACCCATCTATCAGCACTATTTCAAACTTTTCTGCAGCATCCAGGCACTTCTTGGTCACTGTGGATGTTTTTATGACTGTCTTGCTTATGTCCTTATAGAAAAAGACGAGGGTTCCCACTGCTCCAGTCACAAGTGGTCACAGAAATGCCATTACAAAGAACTGGCATGAAGCTCAAGGCCTCTGTAGTCCTAGACTGCTGCTTCAGTCACAGCAAAAAAGAGGGGATGTAAGGCCAGTACCCACCTCAACCTACCTCCTAATTGCATTGCCACAACTACAATAGGTACAAAATGAAGAAGTATTACTTGAGTAAAGGTCCTCACCTTTAAAGCCTGGTAATTCAGACTGTAAATTCATCAGGGCATGGACTTTTTAGTTTAATTGTCGGTAGGCTTCATTTCCTTGATCTCTCATTGAGATCAGAGTCCAAGGACTCACTAAAATATATTGCACTTCAGAGTTTTGTGGATTTTGAGAAAAGTCATTAGTGGCTCATGCATAACCGATCTCTTCCTGAGCATGCAGAGAGCCCGAAACAATAGATCTAAGAGATGCAGACTGCCCCATTCACTTTTTCTTCAAAATCTGCTGTTTTCTCAAGTAGGAACTTGGTTAAGCCCACAAGAAACACTCCACATCATACAGTTAAAGACACCAGAAGGCCATGCAGGCATGTGCCTTGGGCAGCATTGCATTATTTAATTAAATAGCAATTTAACATCTTGCATTGAAATGCCATCTAGCTAAAGACGAGCAACTTCTCAAGCAGCAGTAAGGAACCCATCCTTGTCACTGACTTCAGAGCACCCAGGCTCAAACTCCTGTTGTGTTGGTACGTGACACATTTCATAAAGCATAAGCTACACCCTCCCTCTCACAGGTTATAGAATAACTTTGCTGCAAATCACCCTGGGTTTTTTTTTCAGGATGCAAGTATTCAAGTTCTTATTTTCTCTGTGTCAATCCTATAGCAACCCAAAGGTGATTTTAGAGGACTATTATTTTGTCTCCACTTAACCCCTTGCTATTAAACCTCTGCAGCGGCTCTGAACTCTGTTGAGTCTTCTGCAGCTTCAGGTTCTATTTTCAACAGCTACTTGTACTAATTCCTTCCCCACAGTCACTCTTCTTGAAACAGAGACGACAGAAAGGAACGTGTACCTGCACTTTAGTTGCTACTGACTCCCTGAAGCTGCTGGCGTGGATAGGTTTGTAACAGGCTGCCAAACTCTGACCTGGAGCTGCTGCTACTTTGAATTAAAAACACTCTTTAACAACTTTAAGATGGCAAGGCCTGAAAGACCTGCTGTTTATTAATAACTGGATCAAAATGACTACATAAATTGGAAACAGAACCATAGCACCAACGTAATTATTCCAGATTATCCAAAATGCTAATGAATGGTGCATTAGCTTATGCTTATAGTAATTATTTTTCTTCTCTGAGTCTAGTTACAGTTGCATACTTCTCTCTAGGTAATATCTGCTCCATAGTGTGGTTAAGACTATTAATTACCTACTGGGAAAGTAACAAGCTACTAGGTAGTGTTGTGAAATGTGGCCTCACAATACATGACAGAAAAAGGGAGAAGCTGGAAGAGAACTGCAGAGATCTGCCCACTTGGATATAGACCTAGCACAGCTCGCCCTGTGGGTTACACACAGAACCACAATTGCAAACACAAACCATCTAGACATGCTTGTCCAAATAAAACCGGCCACTGACTGCATGCAGCGTTGAGAGCAAAGCAAGCAAACAACACGTTTATGTACCATGTAACATTTAAACAATCTGCACTGAAACTTCAGATGTTAAGAAAAGAAATAAGGTAGAGGATTAAATTCATACAAAGTTGACCAGAGAAGTCTGGTTCAACCTGTAATGCAACTGGGGAAGTTTGAAATGCTGGAAGTTTTCATTGGCAGAATAACTGCTTTTGAACTGCTAAGGTCACCTGGGCATCTTCACCAAAGCAAGCAAAGTTGCACAAGTCAAAAAGAACATCAAATGATCATGTTACTTAATTTGCCAACATTTGGAAAGAGAAAGCAGTGATGTATAATTATTTTTTTGCTTTTCTTTCCTCCGCTTTCTAAGCTCATGAGGTAACGAGTATGTTTAAGCAGTAATATAACCTGCTTACCTATGAAGTGCACAACTACTGAAACAAGACACAGAGGACTTCACAGGGCTTATGTTTTAATTCATACTAAGTGATACTGAATAATTTTCAGCTGGAGAAAAAGAGAATTTTAGAGCACAGCACTATGGTTTTTTTTTTCTGAAACCTTTCCTTTGTTGACCTCAAAGCAATGCCTCCCTTGAGCCCCTCTGTACAGAGTGCAAGATAACGATGAGAACTTTTTATTTAATACTGTATGAAATGTCTGACCCTTGAGGCATAATAATATGCTTAAAATATACTTAACAGTACCCTCTAGCTAAAAAAGTTTCCAACTTAAAAAAAAAAAATCAATTTAGATGCTTACTTTGACTATGTGCCCAGCATCAATAGCAAAAGTGCTTCTGTTTAGAAAGGATGGTTCAGCCAAAATTCAACTTGTTTTTCAGGAATAGGAAACCAAAGGAAAAAAAAGATGTAATAAAAGCCATACCAAATAAATCATCATTCTCCTTTACACCGTAAGCAAACGTACATGTGTGTGCAGGTCTTGCTGTTCAAGCTGGATAGCACTTTCACAATGAGCAGTTGCCAGTGCTGCTGTCCAACCATAATTGTCTGATGTTATGGGTGCAGGTAGAACACACTGGTGGTGACAGAGGCATAGCAGGAACAAGCTTTGTTACTCTCTCTAGTAACTTTTCAAACAACTCCATGCCAGCAGGTCAGTCACAAGTTTTGACTGTGGCTGGTCTGCTTTTCATTTCCACTTACAATGATTAATATTAACAGCATTTCACAGAGGCAATGGAATCACACCAAATTCTAAGGGACAAGATAATCAGGAAAAGCATCTATATTATAATTATATGTATCTACACTTGAAGTGTTTTGGGGAAAAGGAGAAGAAAAAAAAATGGTCTTCACTTTCCTCCGCCAGACTGAAATAAAGGGTTTCATTAACAAAACAAAGCTAAGAAAGGGACTATGGACTCTTCCACCTGATGTTAACAGCTATTGCTAGAACTCAGTGGCTGAGCCAGTGTTTCCACAGCCGTTCTTCAAGAGCATGAAAGGACAATCACTCACGCTGGCCATTTTAATGAAAAATATGCTGAAAACTCCCAACTAGCAAACGCCTTTTTTCAGTAAACAGAACTGTAACCTTTAAGACAGATTTTCTGCAGCTGGCTTTTAAGCTCACAAGAACAAATGTGCAGGTACAACCTTTAGATGACAGAACATAATCACCTCATTACACATGGCTCCACACAGCTACTAAAGGCAGGTTTTTGATCCAGGCCTAAAAAATACACAGACCAAAGAGCAAATCAACCCCCAGCCAATGAAAAAACAAAACCACAGAGCGTGGGTACTTTGTGGACATCTGTTTAGAGAAACAGCTCTGTCAGCTGTCTTGACAAATACACTTTGCACGTACAATGGCACGAAGGAGGTAGGCAAGTCAGCTGTGAGATGTATTCCTCATCTGTTTAAAAAGTTGGGTTTGCACTTTGTTGTTTAGCCTGCAGAAATCAGAAATATCCTTGAAAACTTAGGTTGGCTTCTCACAAAACAATGAAAACACGCCCAGATTTTATCTCTATTCATATTCCTTTCTGACTATTGATTTCTACTTGCCCTTTGTGTCTCTGATTCTTGGCCAGCTCCACTCGCAAAGTATTACCCCCAAGGCTCAAGCCTTTCAAAGAGGATACAGCACTCTCTGCGGCTGATTTATCTTTGTAATCGAGAAAAGCCCTGTGCTGTGCTCCTTGCCAATTCAGTCGTAAAGGAGTTGCACGGAATTCCCTTAAAGCACATTTCAGCTCGCTCACTCTTATGCTGGGAGGTATGTTCCCCACATAGACAGTAGTAATCATGCCAGATCCTTCTAACTGAGGACTTGAAGAATCACTTTCAACATAATGTTGTCCTAGTTGAGCTGAGCCCGTTGCAGCCTGTGGTCTTGTATTTTCAGCGATTGCCTCCTCATTTAACGCTGCTGGTGTGCTGGCATTTGCCAAGTCTGAGTGTTCATCTTGGAGGGTAACGTTCTTGCCAGCCTGCTTCTCTCTGTATCGAAGACTCTTCAGGATTGGGATTTTTTCCAGCATTTCATAGTTGACCTAAAAAGGAGGAAGATAGATACAATTATGAGATTTCTCTTCTTCCAGAAAAACGAGAAGGTCATCAGGATCCATTTGAGCCATAAAAAGAGATGAACCTTATTATGTTGCTACCGTTCACAGTGCCAGAGCATTGAAAACGGTACTAATTGCTGGCCTGATTCTGAAGTTGCTCCCTAAACACTCGCTGCACGACAAAAATAAACACGTTGCTCTCTAAGCAAGCAGCACAATGTGGACCCAGTACGAAAATCAAAACCAAACTCAGAACTATTAGATTTTGACATTTATTTATCAGAGTGCTTTCAGAGTTGCATTCTGATTGTTAACCCTTAATATTTGCTTCGACCAAGGGTTGCGCTCCTGCTCTGGCAGAATCTTACATGCCCACAGTTCATCAGGCCATCAGGCACTTTGATTCGGTAGACCTCCTTGCGCTCTTCTCCCCCAAAACAGGATATCCCCTGGGCTGGGTCATACAATGGGGAGAGCTGATGGTGTTAAGTCTGCGGCTGGGGAGCGTGCCTTGTAGCGGGGCTCCTATGAGTGTGGGCCCAGCTGGAGGCACGCTCTCTGGCTGCCGCACGTCACCACAGCCTCCCTCTTGTCATTTGACCTCACACATCACCCGCAGCTACTCATCAGATCCCACACCAGTCTGCTGGGTTGGATCACAGAACGGAAGGGCACCGGGACACTATACTTCAAAACTGTGAACCCTCTATCCCCTCCATCCATCTCCAGTTCATAAGCAGCTTCCCTGGAAGGGCTCTTCCTCTCAACAGCTGAACCCTATCCATCTCAGCCATGAGATGCCCCAGGCTGCACTCAGTGACTGGCAGGAAATGCAGTGGTTCCCCAGCTCATGTGGTCTAGCTCTTGGCTTGTAGACTGCAGTTGGAAGGAGGGATAATTCGTACTTGGCTGCTGGACAAGCAGAACATCCATCAACACAAGATCCAATTCTTAAATTTAGGGAGCAAAACAGAGCCTAGGGAAGCAATGCCTGAGCTAGAAGAGACACAAGCTAGTAGCCCACACAGTGTGAAAAAGCCATTCCAGCAGGATATTGCACCCAAACTTATGAGCTACTACTACTCAGCAGGCTGTGCTGGACTAGAAACAGCATATCCAAGCTAGAGCATGCCTGCAGATCTCCTGGCTCAGATCTCTCTCTCATCCCAGAGCCTCTAAAATCCTGGTCCTATAAATATTAGTTTGGATCTGGTTACACCAAATCTAAAATTCACAGATCTCCAGGGAAAGTAACCCAGCTCTGAAGCGACTTGAACAAAATCGAGGACAGAGTAGGGGCAACGTTAGGTTTAAGTAACAGGAAGCCAGTCAACAGAGGTCTTTAAAACATACCTAGTCCACTTCTTCTGGGGAGCAAACAAGTTTTATTTCAGGCTGAAGCTAAATAAAAATATAATTTACATGAAGCCTGTCCTAGCACTATCTTGTTAATATATCAGAGAGCAGAATAGGACTAACCAGTACAAGCAGAGTACCTCCAACTCTGCCACACTGCAGACCCAGAGTCAAGGTGTTTGAAATCAGGAAACTTTATAACTGAGAACAATTTCTGAATAAATCTGGCCTGATCTGGCAGCCAGTACAGAAGGCACGGACTTCCTCTGAAGCTCTGGGTGCCTCCACGCTCTGAAAGGTACATGCCATTTTCAGATTTTGAAGAGTTAGTGCTCTGTGGATTCTTGGACTGATATGTTTTTCTCATCCAAGAATTTAGACTGCTGTGTTTGACAGCAAGCTGACCTTTCCTGGTCGATACAACGTCAAATCAATGGCTGAAACCACTTTACATTGTTTTTTACTGGCCAACAATTAGGAACATTTGTTGTCCTCTGTCAAATTTCTATGTGAAATGTAAGCTCTCTGTTAATTAAATTCAGGAAGATGTATTTACAAAAGCATACGTGTCTTCGTGAGGGCTATGAACTGTTGTTTTCTATAAAAGCTGAAACTTTGATCAACCACTACCATGAAATGAACCTATCGTTATCTTATAATCAGTCCTGCACAGCTATAATAGTAAGTATCCTTTGCAGTGTCAAGGCAACAAAGGCAGTTGATTTGACATTTTGAATTTCTTTGTAATAGAAAATGTTCTGTAAGAAAACTACATTAGGCAAATTCTGACACTGTCAACTGGCATCCTTCTGCCACATAAGAGACAGAGGATTTATCTTAAAGGCTGATTCCCCAGGGTCTACAAGAATCTCAGCTGGATCAAACCTCCTAAATCCTTTTCTATCTTCCCCCACTTTGAAGTCAAAGAAAGGCAGGAATTCAGTTTGTCATTTAAGAGTTTTGATTAAAAAAACCAATTCACTACCTTTTTGGAGGTAAGGACAGTGAGAGCCAAAAGGGCAAAGGGCACATTGGGTGGCATAAGAGGAAAAAAACTGCTTTGTTTTGTGGCAAAATAGCAAACAAAATAACTCTGTGGTAGTACAATGTGTTGCTAATTATGATCATGCAAAAAGTTCCTTTTGTCTTGTGAGCTGTGGAGGATTGCAATGATTTATTCCCATGCAGAGAGAGGCCAAAGATATTCCTCCTCTCTTTCAAAGAGGCTGCACGTTTCTTGGTGCTATGCCGACTGGTCACTCCTAGCCTTGCCTACTGCTTTAGACTAAGCCAGGACACAAAGGACTTGGGTTCTACCGCAAGTCTAGTTGATCCAGTTATGTAGACTCCGGCAAACCCAGCAGTGGAAGCTTCTTCCCTTGCTCTCCCCATTCCTACAAAGCCAAGCCTAAACCATTTATTGATGTTTGTAAACTTTGTATTGAGTGCTGGGATTTAGCTAAATTATTGGCTTTGGCAGTGAAGCCAGATGAAGAAGTTTCCCATTATCCCTTGACCACCAATTCCCAGGCCAGTTCCATACTTCAGCCCTCTGGGGTTGGCCAAAAGAAGTGCTTGTGGGTCTGTGCTATGAATTCAAAACAAAAGTAACAAAAGTGACTCAGGTTAAAAATAACTCCACTAAAGGCAATTAATCATTTAACAATCCTGCCTACTCCCTGCCATTGCTGGGAGAGCCTTGGGGAAAGAGGACAGCAGGGTAGATGAATTCTTCTGGCACACAATTACCAGGCTATGGGAAACTGAGCTGCGAAGGGAAATGTGGCCCCTTTCTGACAGAAACCTGAAGAAAACAGAGTCTTGGATGCTGACTGCCAATACAAATCTCCCAGCCCTTAACCCCACGCACGCAGTCTTACAACACCTGGTTTGGTCCCAAAACAATGTAGTGGCAGATGGACTTCTGCAACATCTCTGCTGGAACATCGGAGCTCTCTTCAATCTCTGTTATTCCAGAACAGTGGACCTAGCCACTTTCAATATTTTGCTGGGGAAAATGAAAGACGTGTTTGTCCTCTGACAGAATGAGTAATGCTGACCCCGATACAGTGCAGGCCAAGGCAAACACCGCTTTGATTTCCTGGCAGCAGAGGCAGTGCTCTCCTGATATATGGCAGAAGAGGGAAGGACAGCTACAGATTGGAGAACATGCTATGTCTGCTATTTAATTCTGCTTCATACAGCCCCCACATCTGCATGTACCAACTGACATAAGAACACGTGGTTCAGGATGGAGACAGACACTGCTGCTGCCCTGCTCTGGAAGGCTGTGAACAAGACCAAACACTCTTTAGTACACTCATCAGCCTTTCCAAGTATTGACGCTGGCAGATAGAAGGTGTTGGAAAGAGTCATCTTTGCCCACCCCAAAGGGTGTCTGACCAAAGACTCTTCATAAAGGCCTCCAGGACAGAGCCCACTTCTTAAGTTGTCTCCTTAATCAGTCATTTGTTTCAAGAAGCACTGAGCTCACAGGGACTTAAAGCACAGACAAAGCCAAGACAGCTGGGACGGGCCAGCACAGTTGAACATTTTATCATTCATTTGCACAAAATGTCCAAATATGTGCACGCAATCTGATGGCATATTTCTGGGAGCTGGCAGCCCATGAAGTCTGCTGGTGTCCCTCAGGAAAAACTTATGCAACCCACATTTGGAATCCATCAGCAAAAACTGATTCCATGGCCTCTGCAGCAAGGGTCAGATTTGCAAAGGTGCTGAGATGCTTAACCATGTGTGGAAGCACATTGTGCTCACGCTAACCGTCAAAAAAACAAAACAAAACCTTGGCTAAACTAACTGCAGTTTTCTTCTGATGCCCATGTTGTGTCCCTGCTGAAGGTTTTGCCAGCTGGAATGCGTGAATTTTTTGAGCTTTAAAACAACATCATTTTACTTTCCAAATATTCTATCATTGATCCAAATCAAAAGTTGTTTATTGTCAGATAGCTTCCATTTCTGCCAGTATGTAGTAAACTCATTCAACATTAGACCTAGGGATTCCCTCAGTTAATTGCATGAAAAATCTTCTTCTCCTTCTACAAAACTCATAGCAAAAGAACCATTAAAGAAACATAGGAAAATGCTTGCTAAAAATCTAGTGATTTTTCTACTAACTACACTCATCTCCCTATTCATGACCCCACATATTTTAATTGGTCTGTATAGTTTCAATTTTAAAATAAGCACAGCACAAATAACTTCATAATTATGACAATTATAATAGACAGCATCACAGATAAAGATCACAGCTACCCATACAAAATACTACATGAGAAAGTTAAGCCATTGCATGAATTTAGAGTTCCCAGAAACAATGGGCTAGATTTTCAAGACAGATGAAGACAAGTAATTCTCCACTGGCATCCAAACAAAGTTTTCCCAGAGCAGCTCTTGCTGTTTTCCAAGAGCACATTCTAATTTTTCAAAACCCTGAACTCAGATGCAGAAAATTTATCCAGATAGAACACTCACTCCAGTACCGCCTTTGTATTTAGAAGTGTTTCTAGAGAGCCCAGTGCTGACTTTGATAATATTTCTCTGGTATTAATAATATTGCATCTCTTTTACTTTCCTGGAAGTCTTTAATTTTTTTTTCTGTGCAATAAATCACAGCAAGTAATTAATATCTTCCCATATGGAAAATCATACCACCTTGACAGCAAGAAATAGCTCAGCTGGAAATTCTGCACTAAGAAGAACTGAAAAGAGGCAGTTGAGGGCAAGTCAGGCCAGTTACCCCTAGAAGTGAATAATTTACACATAGAGTAACACCTGTTAACCCAGTCCACATATCTGACACACTACTTCCTTCCTACATAGCACATAACAAGCAAAAACACCCCAGGAAAATGCAGTACCTCTCCGAGCACAGAAATCTAGCCTGGAGACATGCATTTTGTTTGCTGCAAATAAAATGTATCTTGCCTCTTGTGTCTTTGGAGCTCAAAACACAGCGTATCTATTACTAGCTATTTATCCTAGCAGACTGAAGAAAGCACATCCTTTACTACAATACTCAGCTATAATCCTGTGTTTGCAAACATCTTAAATTTAAGCTCTTAAAACAACTGTATTGTCTTGATGCAGCCACGTGCTGAATGATGAACTTTTTTTTGCAATGTACTTTACACACCACCCACCTTAACAATCAAGTTAAGCTACTTTCTGTTGACAAAACGCCAGATTTACAAGTAGCCTATTTATTTACTCACTACCTCTTAGTTAATTTATTTTGCAATTTGAAGGAGAAAAGGGTGCAGAGAAAAGGATGAAAAAGGGATGTAGAAGCAGCCAGGATAAGTCAAAGGACAAACACTTAACCTATATCAAATCCCTCATTCTTAACACCCTGCTGATTAACTAGACCTCCCACCACCAAGACTCTTTTTGCCCAAGTAGATCACCACAAACAAGTTGTTCAGCTCCCTGTGAAAAAATAATGCTAATTTATTTCTTCTTCCTACAGACACAAAAATTAATTTGTCTCCCAAATCAACAAAAATATAATGATTATTCCTACTCGGGCTAGCATTGAAGCAACACATACTTTGAAGAACAGCCAAGTGCAGTTTTCTGTGTTAAACAAACATTCAAATATTCAAAAAAAGGCTCAGTTGTATAATGTACTCCATTTTCAGTGAAAGCTGTAGGAAATTCAGCGAGAGCTGAATTGTAATGTAATGTAGAGTTGTAGCAGATACTTCATTAGTTTTAGGCACATATAATTATATTTTTTTTTTCTCTGAAAAGTAAATACATATAAAGTTAACTTTGACTTCGATACATCGTTTGGGACTGATTGACTTTTCATGAGTACCAGAAGTTCCACAAAAACTCAACAGACCCTGCAAGAGACTGCGTTCCACAGACATTGGAAAAATGTTGCTGCTAAAGGGAATCAGACAGAAAAAAAAAAAAAAAAAGAAAGAAAAAGAAAAAAGTGTTAGCAAGGCTGCTTATCGAAACTGAAGTCTGACAATAAGACAGACAGACTGTGATCAAAAGTATGTAGGCAAGATGGATGGAGCACAAGGGGTAGGCCTTCTAAACAATTGTATTCAATAATATCCTAAAAAAATTATGATTCAAAAATAATTCAGTGGAAAAAATGCACTAGTACAGACAGAGCTTTTATTTATTTATTTATAACCTCAAATCCTCAACCACATGCAGGGTGAAATACTCTCCCACCACAGGAATAAAAATAGCACTGGCTAAGAATTGTTTGTTGTAGATACATCACCTTAACAAATATAACTCTCTTTACCGGCTGGCAAATGCTTATCAAGCAACTCTTGATTTCTCTAGAAGTATTCACTAGTAATTCCTCAGTGGTTTCTGCAAGACATGGGTATACTATTCCTTATTTCAGTGTTCCTACTGTTACTTAGCCATGTGGGATTGTGTCTGCTGCCTAACTGGATGATTTTCGGAATGAAGGTCTAACGACAAAGTTTTCCCAGCGTGAACTTCTAGTAAAACAATTCACTAAACGCTTTTATGGAACCATTTGTGAAGCTGCTAAAGTTTCCGACAATCTTGGGGTGGGGTGAGCCAAACCCAGGCAACAATATTTATCAATAAAAAATGATTCATCATTTAAAGCAGCATAAAGTCACTATTCCTCCACCTAAAACCAAGCTCCAGCCACAAATTCCTCCGTCGTTTGAAAGTTAATCCCATGCATCCACTATGTAAACCAGCCACTAGTTCACGCTTTCCTTTCACAACCACAGCAGCACATATTCTACCTATTCCACAGAGAGTGCCATAAAGTTTTCTCTGTGGAACTGTCTCCAGAAAATGAATAGAGCAA
Organism: Coccyzus lansbergi; assembly: GCA_033558105.1. Classification (NCBI taxonomy): domain Eukaryota; kingdom Metazoa; phylum Chordata; class Aves; order Cuculiformes; family Coccyzidae; genus Coccyzus; species Coccyzus lansbergi. The sequence continues at coordinate 362,423 of JAUMJK010001524.1, read as the reverse complement.
ATGTCAATGAGCACTGAATTATGAAACACACAAGGTGGAGAAATCCCTCAGCCTACATAGGCTATTACAGCTAAAACAATACAAGAAACCACATCTGTTTCAAAAATCCACAAATGATGTTTCCAATGACTCTCACCCTATAATCTATTTGATACAGCAACCTCTACTTCAGTAATATATTCCTCCTCATCATCATTACTGTTCAGGAAAGCTGAACACAGATGCTGCTGTTTTGTTTCACCGGACATTTGCTTCACGGATTTCTAATACCACAAAAGTATTTGTATGCAAACATGGGGGACTGACAAAATGTCAGTGCCAGGAAGCCACTGTGAGCAGAGGTAACTTGCCTTGTGCCATAATATGCCCTGAGGCTTTGGTCGTTTGCAATTAGTCTTGATAGTTCTCGTTGGAGTGAGTATATAATCCACAGTTAAATCATGATCATCAAGAAGCTCTTCTGCTATGTCAACCACCTATACGGAATAAGAGATTTGGTAGTGTTAAAAACAAATTCACTAAAATTGTGCAGCATTCCTGATGTCTCACAACATATGAAAATCTGTTGATGACGGTGGAAACAAAGTAAAGATGCTACATTAACATAATTCTAAGTCTCTTCTTCACATATTCATTATCACACAGTGCTGATTCATTGCTTCAGAGTGGGTATTTTAACTTACCTGACAGTCATGCACAACAGTTATTACAGGTGTATCCTCCTGCACTGCACCCATTGACACCATCATCGCATATTCCATGTCTGCATAACCTTCCCCTTTTCCAATTCTCCAGCCTAAAACACACAAAAGCAAATGGTGATAGCTAAACCAAGCAGAGTTGAGACTCGGGAAAAATTCAGATCATCTCTCACAGAACGAGACTCCCATTGGAATTAGCACTAAAATGAAAATAAAACATTAGTTCAAATGAACTCCTAAAGAAACGCAGAAGCCTCCCATTCAGAATAAATTAAATTTAGTCAAATTTGGTTAACATAAAAGCCAATTTACCCACTGTAATTAGAACTCTCTTCTCATATCAAACATAGGTGAACTTAATGTGAATGAAGAGAAGTCTGGGTCACACAGAAAGAGCCTGTTATTTTTAGGCAACGGAAAGTTTTTCACTGCCAGCTGGTCTTCAAAACATCAGAAGACACAAAATCTGATCCCCAAATAGGTACTGAATCAGCAGCTGGAACTCATCTCTTTTCACACAACCTGTGAGAGCCCAGCAGATCCTCTGAACAGGGAGCCCTGTTTTCTTTAAAAAAAAAATAATAATAAAAATTGATTGCCTGAACAGTCCTACTGAAGGTCAAAACACTAGCTTGCATACTCTAAACCACATTGCTCAGTGCCCACTAAGTCCTGGGGGCATTGTTGTAAAGCAGAGTATTGATTCTTCCTGACTGGACTGGGATCAGTGGACCAGTGACTTGTGAAACAGAAGTGACAGAACTCAAGACCATAACTCAGTTCCAAAGATACATTCAGGTCTGCCACACAGAACACATAATGTAGCCTACCGATACTGTGAATCGTGACTGAAGACCCTCCTGAAAAGCTTACAAGGCTTTGCCTTACCTTTTTCAGAGACAGCCACTGATCCTACAACAACCAAGTCCACTCGTGCTTTCCCATCAAGACCTACAGGCACACTGTATTCTTTTATACCCTGCAAGAAAAACATAATTTTCAGCTTGCAGAAAGCAGAGTCTTCTAACCAGTGAGACAGAAATCCAGAATATGTTGATAAATCCAAGTAACTCCCTACACTTCAAAGTTTTTTTTTCCCATGTATAGCCAAGCTGTACATGTCTGGAAAGTTATCCTCTAGGGAATCCTAGAATACATTCCCGACTATAGTGACAAGAATTTTGGCACACTTCAAGGACAGCTAAAAGAGGTGGGCACTTTTTCAAGCAAGGTTACTTATTTAGGAATAAAAACTGGTATTTGAAGCCTTTTATAGGACATACATTTCAAAAAATTAGGGCAAATGACACTTCCTTTCCTACTACTACTAAGTTAAAGTCATAATATGTAAATTCATGTCCATGAGGAATCAGAGCACTACGACTTCCTAAATTAATTTGCACAAAGTTCGTTTAGACACAGACAGATACAGCATAAAGATGTTGAGCGGTTTGTCTTAGGTCACACAAAATACTTCAGCGAGTACAACCAGGGACATGAGCTGCATGACTCTCCAATCCACGCTGCATCCACTCCACTCAGTTTCTCCACATGTGTATTTTTAAAGGTACCTTCCAAAGCTGCCTGTATGTTCCCTAAGACTCTATTCCTTAACTCTTTGCTGCATGATCATCATTCAGGATGTGCCACCGCAAAGCTAAGCTATTTTTACCACAACCTTATTAAGATGCTAACGAACAGAAAACCACACTGCTCCTCACAAGTAGAAAGAAAAACCTTAAATGGCCCTGGCATCCTTTTGTTCTTCCACTCTCTCCACCCTCACTCCCATCCACCCCTTTTCCAGGCTCCTCTCTAAAGAACATATTCTAACAAAATTCTGTACAGAGCTGCAGAAACGTAAAATGGTGTTTACTTGGGCTTCCAAACATCAGAGGATTAAAATTTTAAAAGGATATCTAAGGATTCATTCACTCCTAATACATACTTACAGCACAATGTAAATCCTTCTCACATCAATTAAAACTTTGTGCTAAATTAACCCTCCCAATGAAAAACCAAATATTTTCTGTGTAGAGCATAAAACCAAAAAGAGCAGTAATCTGTGGTTGACTAACAGTAATAAGGCTCATTACCCACTTCACTGCAGTGTGATAAAGAACTGTTTGCACAGTGCTTTGTAAATATAAACTGCTAATAGGGTTTATTCATTAGTACTGGGGGGAAAAACAGACCATGGTGGTAAGATCATAGATCAGATAGGAGGCCTGAAACAGGTCAAGAGAAAGGTCTCTTTCAAAAGTTCTCTTCAACCCTGAAAAGCTTAATTAGTTAATGACTTTAATAGAAATTCCAACAAAGGAACTCACAACTAATTACCATGCATTTACAACCCTCCCTTGTATACAGGACTCTGTAGAACTTTATTGCCTTTAGCAGGAGATTAAGAGGGTAATAAACTCTATATAGTTGGCCGATTCATTTTATAGAACTTGCTTTTTCATACCAAATAAAGAGGTGTCTATAACAAGGTCGGTTTCTCTGCCCATGACTTCCGCGATACAATATAATATTTTAACGCCAGGGGGCAGCAACACTCCATGCTACAGAAGCAACCACACATTTTCCTACCTCGGTTGATGCAAATGACAGAATTCCTGTTTCTTTAGATTTAGGATTCATTCTAAAGAACTCATCTTTCCCATTTAGTGACACCTAATATTACATCGACTGGATTACGCAAAACCCATAATCACTATAATGTTCCTAGACTTCACAAGATAAAAACTGCAAAAGAATATAGAAGTACTATTTATTAGAAACCTAAAGTTCTAACTCACCTATCAAAGTTTCTTTTAAGTTTGCATAAAGCATTCATAAAGTAGTGATACCATTCTGTTATTACATTATAGCAAAAAGACTAAATTGCCCCTTGATTTAAGTACAAACAAACGAAATTATTAACAGAATTAACCAGGAATAACATACTAGCAGAATCATATTTTAGATAGCATCAGGTTTCCAACTTCTAGTTGGACAAAGCACAAAACTCTTCCATAAGTTAATTCAGACCTTCCCCATTTTTCATTCCTACTTGAGACGTGGCGCATATTCGCAGGATCTCCTTAGTTGCACCTGGAGGTGGAACAATCTTATTGAACAGTCCAGTTCTCAGACGTGGTGTGGGAACCAACAGAGTCTTCCTTGCCTGTATAAGAAAATAAATGATCACATTAAAAGGTGGGTATTATCCATACGGTCAATCATCTACTACAGACCAAGCTCTGTTGGCGGTGTGGTGCTTATAAATGAATCCCCTCCAGTATAGCAAAACTCCGGAAAAGATTCCATTTAGGAAATAGAGGGCAAAACACGCCTATTGATTAAAAGTGCATGTCTGCAAACGAGGTACACATATAAGTGAATGAACATGCATAGGTTTGAGGTCAGTCTGTCACACATTCATCTTGTGATAAACACAAGGCGCCCAAAACACATTTTGGGAAATGAGGATAAAACAGCTATTGATGTACATAAACATACTTATCTCTCCAAACCCTATCTGCACCTCCACCATTTTTGCCAAAGAGGCAAAGACATTCTTACACAAGCAACCTCATGTGGGTAAAGTTCCCACCAGAAAAATGGCAGGTGCTGTTGTTTAGAAGCTGCCAAGTGCTGCACTGCTGTGCCACTCGCCTCCTCGGGAGCGCAAAGGTTGCGTTACCTGCAGTGCAGCTAGACGAACACCTTCTAGGGGTTTGTCAGGATCCACTTTAATCTCATGGGCTCTGTTGAACACTTCTAGATCTTTAACAGAGCAGCAAGCCTGGTGAGACCCCTGTGTGAAGAAAGGAATCAAGAGAGAAGATAATGCATCCACTTACTTCCAGTGTTTGAAAGCGAGCATTCTTCTGGGGAGCATCAGGATTTATTTTTACAGTATTTGCAGCTTTGAAATCCTGTAAACTCAGAAGCCTTGTCGCAGCATGGGAGGCACCCTGTTTTCATAAGATATCAGCACATCACCAAGGGGAGCACAGTAGAAAAGGGAAATTTGTATCATCATATGGAGAGGTTGATTTGCCCATTTTAAAAAATGACGGACATATTGCTAATTTCGTGGTGTTCTATGGGAAACACACATGATCAGATGCTGGGTGCTTTATTAATGCCTTGCAGGCCTCAGAAAAACAGGAGATTCAAGTCGACTTATTTTGCCTCATTTCACCCTCATTCACCCCTAACTGAAAGCTGGAGGCCAATTTCCCTTTTTAGCCAATGAATACAAATAGATTCCTTTAAACACAAGCCACAGTCAGAAACTTTTAAGATGAAGACTTTCTAGACAAGGTTCTCTCTTTACCAAGACTATACTGAGCTCAGAAGATTCAGTTCTTAACTAAAGTGCTCAGGCTCAGCAGAGCACACGCTCTTCTGATATTCCCTTGTACAAGGGTGTGATAAAGCTTTAGATTTCCTACCCCTGCCTCAGCACCTATTTTACCTCAGCGCCAAACTAAGGCAGAATGCTTCCGCCAGTCCTGTGTGTAAAACTAGAGACCATCTCCTAATGGTGCTTATGGGTTAAAAAACACAACACATATCCCCACGATGCTATTTTGGTCATTTTTTCCTCAACATATGGCAGATAACTGGTTCCACAGCTTAAGCTTGGATCGCAACAGCCAGATGTTAAAGCCCAAGCAACTGAATACTTGAAAGCTCACTCTTTGATGAGCAGTGATAGGGCCTGAGGGATGTGCCAAGGTAGGTTTGGGCTGGATATTGGGAAAAGGTTCTTCACTCAGAGGGTGGTGGAGCACTGGAAGAGGCTCCCCAGGAAAGTAGTCAGGGCACCAAGCCTGACAATATTCAGGAAGCATTTGGACAATGCCCTCAGACACATGGGGTGAATGCTGGGGTTGTCCTATGCAGGGACAGGAATTGGACTCTGTCCTTGTGGGTCCCTTCCAACTAAAGACACTCTATGATTCTTCCTCCCAGCCATCAAACTAGGGACATAAAGAAGCCAGAGGAGGAGGAAGAGCTCTCCCCTACCTACACAGCAACACTTCGGCCACCGTTCACATTTCAGCAGCATGCTGTATGTGCCTAGATCAAGTCCTACAAGATGAGTGACCTGCTAAAGGCCCTAGGGAGCAAATTCCACCTCCAAATATCTATATCTCCAACCACAAATGGATTTATCTCATTCTCACAGTGCTTTTGTACCCACCGATTCCAACACAGCACATGCCTGACACATCTTACCAGGCACAGGTACCAGCATTTCTTTATTGATTGTGAATTCTACATATATCCTCTGGGCAACCTGTGCCAGTGCCTCACCACCCTCACTGTGAAGAATTTCTTGCTAATGTCTAGTCTAAATCTTCCCCCATCCAATTTAAAGCCATTCCCACTCCTACTGTCACTCTATGACCTTGGATAGAGCCCCTCCTCCCCGGCTTTCCTGGAGCCCCTTCAGCTACCGGGAGCTTCTCCAAGGTCTCTTCTCTTCTCTTCTCCAGGCTGAACAACCCCAACTCTCTCAGCCTGCCCTCACAGTAAAGGTGTCCCAGCCTTTGCCTCATCTTTGTATCCTTTGAAATCTCCTCTTTTCCAAGCAGCACAGCCCCAACTCTCTCAGTCTCTCTTTACAAGGGAAGGTGTTCCAGGTCTTTGATCGTTTTTGTGGCCTCCTGTGGGCCCACTCCAACAGCTCCAGGTCCCTCCTGTGCCACGGGCAGGTTCACAGAATCATAGAACAACCAGGTTGGAAGAGACCCATCGGATCATCGAGTCCAACCATTCCTATCAAACACTAAACCATGTCCCTCAGGACCTCATGTACCCGTGCCTTAAACACCTCCAGGAAAGGTGACTCAACCACCTCCCTGGGCAGCCTATTCCAATGCCCAATGACCCTCTGTGTGAAAAACTTCCTCCTAATCTCTAGCCTAAATCTCCCCTGGCGGAGCTTCTTGTCCTGTCCCTTCTTGGGAGAAGAGCCCAGCTCCCTCCTCTCTACAACCTCCTTTCAGGTAGTTGTAGAGAGTAATGAGGTCTCCTCCATAAAAAAGCAGAGATGCACAATCGCTTCCCTCCCGCTGCCGGCCGCGCTGCTTTCGGTGCGGCTCGGGATGCGGTTTGGCTTCATCGGGAAGGGAGCGGTGGGGCCGTGGCCGCCGTTACCTTGAAGTTGGGGATGCGGCGGTGCACGGGCCGCGGGAAGGCGGCCAGGCCGCTGCGCTCCAGGTACTCCCACACCTTCTCCCGGACGTCCTGCTTGGAGGCACCTGCGGGAGAGCGGAGCTGAGGCCGCGGCAGGGTCCCTCCCCGGGGAGCGCTACACCCGCCATCGCCGCCCCCTCAGCACCGCGCCTCGCACTCGCGTCCCGCCGCGCCATGACGTGACGTCACCCACCGCGCCGTGACGTCACCGCCCCCCGCGTGCCGCTCACCCACGCGCAGCCGCACGCCCCCCTCCATGGCGGCGCCGACACCTCTCGCCTTGGCCCCACCTCCTCCTGCGCGCGCGTCTACGGCAGCGCCGAAGGGCCAAAAAGCCTCGAAGGCGAAGATGAAGAGAAACCGTAATTACTAAAAAAAGTAGAATATTTTTTATTTAAGATGAAGTTTCATCAAAATAATTATAATTTTTGAAGGCTAGACAGAGTGTACCTCTGACAGCATGTTTTCGTTCACACAGTGTTTTTCCAGACACTCTTAAATGTTGGACTCAATCATAGAATCATAGAACAACCAGGTTGGAAGGGACCCATGGGATCATCGAGTCCAACCATTCCTATCAAAATCCTATCAAAAATTCCTATCAATGATCCAATGGGTATTTTCCAACCTGGTGATTCTATGGTTCTGTCAAATCTTTGGGGAGGATAACATCTTGTGTTCGGTGTGATCTGTGCTGAACACATATCTTCTGTTCGCAGCCTTTCCCCATCTCAAATGCAAGGTCAGGCAGAGCTGGCTCCAAATAAACAAGACTTTTGACTCTTACAAAGTTCCTAATGGCATTAAAATTAGTCCTTGGAATGCAGTAGAATGTACCTAAGATTTCTGGGCTAATAAAAATGTGCATGTAAGTTGGAAATGTATTCTGTAACCACCTCTTGTCTCGCTGCACAGGATTGATGGAGATCACTCCCTTGTTTTGCCCAGGCCTGATAAAGGATGCTTGCTTTCTAGAACTCCAAAATGAGTCTTAGAGAGTTTATTTGCTGGTATTTGCACAAGAGGTCCACCTCTGCCTCCCTTCTCCGAATGTCTTTGTTGGCAGGCAGCTTCCAGGCAGTGAGAGGGTGCCCTGCAGCTCTGGGCTGCCAGATGTCCTCCAGCCTGGGCCAGGGACAAGCCTTGCAAGGGGCTGTGCATCCCAAAACCTGCAGCCTTACCACTCTCTCTCAGTTTAAACTGAAAGGGATTTGCCGTGTCGCTAATGTCGTGAGAGTGCCCTCAGGTTATAGAGATACTGTGGTGTTTCAATCATGTATTGTAGCTGGGGGGATAAATACCCACCCACTTTTCATAAAATAAATTCCCAAAACAATTACTTTTCCTTTTAAAATCAACTGGTTTTGAATAAAGCGATATCCAACCTTGACGTGGGCTTCTAGGTCTGCCAGCATTCAGAAAGTGCACTTCTCACTTGTGTTTAACGGGATAGTAAATGGTTTACATGATTTATTATTTATAGAATTAATATATTCGACAGTTACCCCAAGAAAAGGGAGGACATTGAGAATCCCGACATTCCTGAGCGGAGTGGGATGGAAGGGTCATGGGAACAATGAAACAGAGGTTTATTTTAAAGTGTGTCAGGGAAGGGGAAGGGGAAATGGCTTTTGAATTTGGTTTCTAATCTGCTTGGCTTGGATGCTACCAATACACATCCACCGTCAGAGCTGACTATTGCTCTGCCAACCAAAAAAGCGGAACAAATTCAGATGCTCTTCTCTGAATAGTTGCAGATGTAGCTGGGCAGATGCAAACTCCTTTTCTCTCTGTGGCTGCTGTTGATGGCTGAAGTGTTTTTTTTTAAACAGTGCGAATCAAAGGCCAGGACTCCGCTGGGTTCAGGAGTCTTTCCCCTTCCAACTATGTGGGTTTTTTCAAACTCAATTTCATAGCGATGTATTGGTCTGAAGGCTGCAGAGCAGCTGTGGTGAACCTGAGGCTTCACCTTTCCACCGAAGTCCCTCGTAAGCATTCAGAGAAAGTACTTGCAGCCCAGGTTCTGCAATGGGGTGCATTTAGGAAGAGCCTTTTCACTACCTCAGAGCGCTGCTGGAGCCAGTGGGAATCCATCCAGGCATAATAGACCACCCATGTGGAGCTGGGCCTAAATGTTTGAAGCTCATTCCTCCACTTCCTACTCACAGAAAACTCCCAGTGACTTTGATATCTCTGTGGAGAGTTCAGGATCGAGCCTCTGGTGAGCAATTTACAGCCTCTCTGTAATTCAGCATTGTGATTTGCACTCCTGGGCAGCCAGTGCTGGTGCTGTCTGTCTGTCTGCTGTCACCCCAAATCGGCACAATGCAGCTCGTGGGACGCATTTCCACTCCAACACACTTGATTCCTCTTCCCCGTTGAGGAAGGGAAAGTGAGTGAATTAGCAACGGCCCCATTAATTAATATGTTAGCAGTCAAGGAGGGGCTGAGATCCAACCAGACCACCTGCATCTCCCTCCAACCTCCATGCAAGACTCTCAGTAAAGCTGTTCCTGGCTTCCAGAGAAGAGGGCTTGAGGTGGCTTTCTAGAAATCAGTGTACTTTGCCTCAAGCACATGAGGAATTTCCTGGTAGGTGATGTCTCTTCTGCTGGTTTGATTCTCTCCTTTGAGTCTACAGGTCTGAAATTTGCTCCAAATTACTTTTCCAGGGTCTCTTTGGCCTCAAGCTCCACCAGGGGAGATTTAGGCTGGAGATTAGGAGGAAGTTTTTCACACAGAGGGTCATTGGGCATTGGAATAGGCTGCCCAGGGAGGTGGTTGATTTCCCTTCCCTGGAGGTGTTTAAGGCACAGGTGGATGAGATCTTGAGGGACTTGGTTTGGCGTTTGATAGGAATGGTTGGACTAGAAGATCCGATGAGTCCCTTCCAACCTGGTTGTTCTATGGTTCTATGGTTCTTTTGTCACACATTCTTTAATGTTCTCTCTAGCAGCCTAGTGTGGCTTGTATAGATGCCACTGGAGAGCCTCTCTTTTTGGGGGGAGCAGACAGAGCCACCAACATCCTTATAAATGGAATTAGTCTACTGGAAGTGCCTAAGTCACTTCTGATATCCTTTTTACTAAATTGGATAGAATGCTTTAGTGGAAGAGGTTTTGAAAGGATCTCGGGCTTTCCTCCAAAAGACAAAATGCAGCTTTTGCTTGAAACACCCACAATTTGTGAAAACACCTAGAAAAAAGGGAGTGCTGGATTAACACAAACCCCATGACCAATGCAGAAAGTAATGCCTTGTGCTGCAGGAATCACTTCTCTGAAGCGCTGAGAGCACTCAAGGGCAGCCATGGAAAACAGGCGAAGAGGAGCACTGAGCTGGAGATATCACCCTGCAGTATCGAAAATGAAAAATAGTCTACGAATTTTAAAGGCAACATTTTTATTGAGGTTTTCCATTCATACAGCGTATTATCTGGGTCAATCACCCATAACAGATGCAAAAACAGTGAACAAGCAGAAAGCCACCTGCATCGAGGAGTTTTAACCAGACTAGCAACGTTGTTTGCGTTGCCAAGATTTACCTTATCTTTTTCCTTTTTTTTGCTATTTATTTCTTTCCTTTCCCCTTTCTCTCATTTTCTATCTTTCTCTCTTTCCCATTCCTTCCTTCCTTTTCCTTCTTTTCTTCCTTCCTTCCCTTCCTTCCTTCCTTTCTTCCTCTCTTTCTTCCTTCCTTCCTTCCTTCCTCTCTTTCTTCCTTCCTTCCTTCCTTCCTTCCTCTCTTTCTTCCTCTCTTTCTCTCTTTCTCTTTCTCTCTCTCTCTTTCTTTCTCTTTCTCTCTTTCTCTCTTTCTTTCTTTCTCTCTTTCTCTCTCTCTTTCTCTCTTTCTCTCTCTCTTTCTCTCTTTCTCTCTTTCTCTCTCTCTTTCTTTCTCTCTCTTTCTCTTTCTTTCTTTCTCACTCTTTCTCTCTTTCTTTCTCTCTTTCTCTTTCTTTCTCTCTCTTTCTCTCTCTCTTTCTTTCTCTCTCTTTTTCTTTCTTTCTCACTCTTTCTCTCTTTCTTTCTCTCTTTCTCTTTCTTTCTTTCTCTCTCTTTCTCTCTCTTTCTTTCTCTCTTTCTCTCTCTCTTTCTCTCTTTCTCTCTCTCTTTCTCTTTCTCTCTCTCTTTCTCTTTCTTTCTCTCTTTCTTTCTCTCTTCTTTCTTCTTTCTCTCTTTCTTCCTCCCTTTCTCCCTTTCTTTCTCCTTCTCTCTGTTTCTCTTTCTCCTTCCTTCCTTCCTTCCTTCCTTCCTTCCTTCCTTCCTTCCTCCCTCCCTCCCTCTTTCCTCCTTTCCCCACACTCTTCCTCTCTCTTTCTCTCTGTCCCTCTTGCCTTCCTTGCCTCCGTTTCTTATTGCTTTCTCCTTTTCTCTCTTGTTCCCATTCTCCATTCTCTTTCACACGCCTCTTGCTGTCTTTCTCGCCTGCTCTCTCCCTCTCCCTCTTTTCCTTCCATCCCCTCTCCCCCGTTCCTTCCCCCTCTCCTCCTTTCCCCCCGTCTCTCCCCGCGGTTCCCGCGCTCCCGGGTCCCGCCGGTGCCGCCGCCTCGGGGCGGCTGCAATCCCCGCAGAGCCCGCTGGGGGGCAGCACACGCCGCGCTCAAGCCCGTGCTGCGGGCAGGTGAGCGGCGGCACCGACCCCCGCGCCCCCCCCACCCCCATCCCCCCCTACCCCCGGGACCCCCCGCTCCGGGACCCCTCCCCGGGACCCCCAACCCTGGGGCACCGAAAGCTGCGGCGAGAGAACGCGAGGCTGGTGGGGGAGCGGGGGCGAAGGCGGCTCCCGCAGCCTCGCAGAGCAAAGCGGAGACCCCCGAGCCTTTTCCACTTTCTATCGGGGAAGAAAAAATAAATTTAAAAACCCTCTCTCTTTACTCTCCCTGGGTTGGAAACTGCCTATTTTTCGTAGGAATGATTTTTTTTTTAATCTCCTTGCAATGAGGAGTCCGGGTTTTCCCGACCCCGTTTATTTTTTTTTTTTTTTCTCGGTTAAGTTCTCAGCTCCAACAACCCAAGCTGCTTCTTGCTTTTCTGTAGAAAAACCCTCTCGGTGAAGCTTTCAGCCGACGAGAGGTAAGAATCAGTCAAGGTTATTTCTCCAGAGCGCAGCTCCGGGAAGCCGCAGGCTTCGCTCGAGCTGCTCCAGTTAAAAATTCCCTCTTTAAAAAAAAAAAAAAAAAAAAAAAAAAGTCAAATTCCTGCTTTTAACAAGTTAAATTGTTTAAGAACTCGTGCACGCTGAGAAAACGCCCTCGATTTTATGAGAAATATGATTTCCTTGAAAACCGGAGACAAAAGCTTGAAGTCGTTCTGAAATTATTCCAGAAAAAAAAAATATATATATATAATATATATATTTTTTTCTCAACAGCTTTACATTTACATGAAACGTCTCGTCAGGCCTTACAAAATAACTATTTGTTTTAATAAAAAAGCCGAAGTTTTCTCGCCGATGAAACCCTCCGAAGACATTAATTTCCCTCAAAATTAAATAATTTCGAAGCGCCCGGCGAACCTCGCAGCTCAGTTTTTCTGTCACGGGTCGTTTTTAACCATTCCTCCTCGTAAAGGAGCTGAACGTTATTGTCAGGATTTTTTTTTTTTTTTGTTTTTTAAACTCGGTTATCGCGTAAAATCGTTTCCTTTCTTATTAAAAGAGTCGCCGGTAATTAAGAGAGAGGCGAGTTCCCACGGCCGGAGCCGGTTGGGAGCAGGGAAGGACCCTCTGTCCCCTCGAGCCGGCAAAAAAAATCGCAGTCTGGCTTTTGCAGGGAACCTGCAAAAGCCAGACTGCGATTTTTTTTGCCGGCTCGAGGGGACATCTCGGTTTAAAGCCTCCCAAAAGCCACACAAATTGCAAGGAGGGAAAGGCAGAATTACAGTGCGAGAAACCAAAAAAAAAAAAAAAAAATCAGAGCTGGGAAATGGGAGCAGCCGAGCTCGGGGGACGCAGGAGCCCTCAGCACTGACGCCTCATTCATTTTAACCTTGTCTTGGGCTCGGATCGATTTTGCACCGACTGATTTTTTTTTTAATTATTATTATTATTTATTTTGTCGTTTTTCCGAGCGGGGAGAGGGAAAATGGCTTTGCCCACCTCACTTTCCTTTATTCTCTGGCAGATCCTTCCCCATCCCTGAAGTTTACACTTGGTCACCCCCCACCCTCTCCCCAGTCCCTAATTGTCCCGCTCTGATTGCCTCTAATGAAACCATTAAGAGAAAAAGCAGAGAGGGGCGGATTTCACAGGCGCAAGAAAATCCGCCTCGATGGCCGGAATGGGGGGGGAAAAAAAATAAAATAAAAAAAAAAAAATCAACAAACCCAAGTGGGTGAAGTGCGCTCACTGTTTTCTTTTTAGGAAAATAATAATAAAATCTCTTCAAACCTGGCCAGAAGAGGAAGGGGAACCTCTCGGAGCCCCGAGAAAGGGGAGGAGTGGGATGAGAGGAGTGCGAGGAAGGACTCGGGGCTCTTGGGGTGGAATTTTAATCACTTTTAGAAGCAGAAATTGGGGAGAAGGACGTGCCCGGCGCAGGGCACCGTTGAGTCAGCGCGGAGCTACGGGGATAACCTGGCTCAAATATTTAAATATATATATATATATATATAAAGGGGGAAAAGCGCTTCAAAACTTTGTTTTTCGATCAAGCTCGAGGGAAGGTGCAGCGGGAGAGCAGAGCTTGCTCCGCGCTGGCAGCTTTCGGGGCCAAACCGTTAAAACTATAGACCGGGAGAACTCCTATATAATTTTTTTGATGTGTGTCCATATAATTTTGGAGTAAGGGAGGTGGAGGAGCGAGAGTGTGTGTGTGTGTGAGTGTGAATGTGTGTGGCTTGTGCCTGCGGGAGCTGCTCGCGCGGCCGCCTCGCTCCCATTGGCTGCGCCGGGGGCCCCGCGCGCTCCCATTGGCTGCGGCGGGGGCTCCGAGCTCTCCCATTGGCTGCGCGGGGCCCGGGGGGCGGGGCTAGCGGCGAGTAAAAGCGCGGCGGCGGCGGCGCGGGGCGCGTTCGGAGGCTTTGGGCAGAGCGGCCGGGGAGCTCGGCTGCTCCCAGCCCCCCCCCAGCCCCCCTCGCCACCACCCGGCGGGGACACGCTGCCCCCCTCAAGATTTCGAGCCGGTGTCGTGACACCAACTGGGTTTCTGCAAGGCTGCTTTTTTTCGTCTTCTTTTTTTTTTTTTTTTGGTTTTTTTTTTTTTTTTTTTTTTACCCCACCGCTTTCATTATTCCAGATTTTTTTTTTTTTTTGTTGTTATATTTTTTTTCTTTAATAGTTCCCTTTTCTTGCAAGAACACTCCCCCCCCCCCACGCCTCCCATCCTCGGGCCGTAGGTGTGTATACGAGAATCACAGTAATAAAGAGGGAGGGAGAGGCCGCCAGAGACCACCCTGCCCAAGGAGACCCGAAGGATGCTGCTGCGGCGCCGCTGCTAGAGGAGACGCTGGGAGCCAGACTCTCTCTCTCTCTCACTCACTCTCTCTCTCCCGGACGGGGGTGAAAGCCTCGCGCCCTCCTCCTCTTCTTGTCGTTCTCCTGCTGGGAGCAGCCCCTGTCCATGATGCAGGCTCGCTACTCCGTCTCGGACCCCAACGCCCTGGGAGTGGTGCCGTACCTGAGCGAGCAGAACTACTACCGGCCGGCGGGGACGTACGGCGGGATGGGCAACCCCATGGGCGTCTATTCGGGCCACGCCGAGCAGTACGCGGCGGGCATGGGGCGCTCCTACGGGCCCTACCACCCCCACCAACCCTCCGCCGCCCCCAAGGACCTGGTGAAGCCGCCCTACAGCTACATCGCCCTCATCACCATGGCCATCCAGAACGCCCCCGACAAGAAGATCACGCTCAATGGGATTTACCAGTTCATCATGGAGCGCTTCCCCTTCTACCGCGAGAACAAGCAGGGCTGGCAGAACAGCATCCGCCACAACCTCTCCCTCAACGAGTGCTTCGTCAAGGTGCCCCGCGACGACAAGAAGCCCGGCAAGGGCAGCTACTGGACGCTGGACCCCGACTCCTACAACATGTTCGAGAACGGCAGCTTCCTGCGCCGCCGGAGACGCTTCAAGAAGAAGGACGTCTCCAAGGAGAAGGAGGAGGCCCGCGAGCGGCTGCTGAAGGAGCAGCCCAAGCCCCCCGGGCCGCCCGGAGCCGACCCGGCCAAGGACGCCTCGTCCTCCTCTTCCTCCTCCTCCTCCTCCTCCTCCTCCTCCTCCGCCTCCGACAAGAAAGTGGTGATCAAGAGCGAGACGGCGTCCCCCGAGCTGCCGGTGATCACCAAGGTGGAGACGCTGAGCCCGGCGAGCGGCGGCGGGGCCGTGCGGGACAGCCCCCGCAGCGCCGCCTCGCCCCCCGCCGCCGCCGCCTCCCCCGAGGGCTCGCTGCCCGAGCACCACCACCACCACCACCACCACCATCCCGCCGGCAACGGGCTGCCGGGCTTCAGCGTCGAGAGCATCATCACCCTGCGGACTTCCCCCGCGGGGGGGGAGCTCGGCCCGGTGAGTGCCGCCGCCGCCGCCGCCGCCGCCGCCGCCTCCTCGGGCAGGACGGGAGCCGGGATGCCGCTGGGCTACCCGCAGCCGTCGGGCTACGGGGCGGCCTGCGGCCAGAGCCTGGACGCTAGCGGGAGCTACCACTGCAGCATGCGGGCCATGAGCCTCTACAGCGGCGAGCGGCCGCCGCACGTCTGCGCGCAGCTCGACGAGGGGCTGCCCGAGCACCCCCCCCCGGGAGCCCCGTCGCCTCTCGGGGCGCTCAGCCTGCCGGCGGGGCAGGAGGGGGCGCTGGGGGCCGGACACCCCCCGCCCCACGGAGGCGGCGGCGGCGGCGGCGGAGGAGCCGGGGGGGCTGCGGGGGGCCAGGCGGCCGCCTCCTGGTACCTGAACGCCGGGGCCGAGCTGAGCCACCTGCCGGCGCACGCCTTCGGCTCCCAGCAGCAGACTTTCCCCAACGTCAGGGAGATGTTCGCCTCGCACCGCCTGGGGATGGAGAGCGAGCACCAGGTGAGCAGCAACTCCGCCTGCCAGATCCCCTACAGAGCCGCCCCCTCCCTCTACCGCCACGCCGCCCCCTACTCCTACGACTGCACCAAGTACTGAGCACCCCCCCCCCCCCCCACCCCCCCACCTCCTAGGGCACCCCGCAAATCATTATTCCTAATAATTATTAAATAAAAACACCAGGAGAGACATAAACCTGCGCCAGATGGATGGAGAAGGGAGGGGAGACAATCTGGCCGCTTCCCCCCCCCACCCCCCCCCCCCCCGTGGGGGCCACAGAGTTTGCAGATCCCAAAGCCTCCTTAAAATTCCAGGCGAGTAGATTCTACCTGAAAAAGTAGTAAATTCTACCTGAAAAAGTAGTAAATTCTACCTGCAAAGGTAGCAAATTCTACCTGAAAAAGTAGTAAATTCTACCTGAAAAAGTAGTAAATTCTACCTGCAAAGGTAGCAAATTCTACCTGAAAAAGTAGTAAATTCTACCTGAAAAAGTAGTAAATTCTACCTGAAAAACTAGCCAATTCTACTTGAAAAGGTAGCCAATTCTACCTGAAAAGGTAGCAAATTCTGCTTGAAAAGGTAGCCAATTCTACCTGAAAAGGTAGCAAATTCTGCTTCATCTCCGCTCAAAACAAACTAACGAAACGACAAAAGGAATAACTCTATATATATAGGTCTATCTAAAAGTGGCAAATTTTATGTGAGGGGGTGTTTCGGAAAAAAAAAAATAAGTTATGGACCAATATCGCAGCGACCATTTATACGTTTTAAAAGGAAAAAAAAAAGTATATAAATATATATATATTAAAATATATGTCCTGGGTATTTTTGAAGTTCTCTGTGCTGTAAAAAATGTGTGGATTTCTAATCAGGCTGATTTTCAGAGCCGTTAATATAATATTTAAAGTTGAGTTCACTGGATTATTTTTTTTTGTCTCGCCCAACGATTCCTAACTTCCAAATTAATGACAAGTGATTTCTTCCTCTGTGTACAATTATGCAATAGTTTCTTTTGTTTTAGAGCTGTTCTTTTTTTTTTTTTTTTTTTTGCAAGACGAGGAAATAATTTATTTTTTTTTGCTGGTGATTTTTTTTTTTTTTGAAAGAAAAAAAAAAAAGACAAAGTATCTGATACTTTTTTTTTTTATTATTATTTACTACGTGTGATGTTTTTGTATCATAGATTTCACCTCGACCATTCCTAAGGACTATTTGCTTTAACCTGCTTCAAAGTTCGTTTGTCTTACATGGTCCTAATTGTTGTACTTACCTTAAAATAAATCCGTGCTGGTTTTTTTCTTCTCCAAGTCTGGCGCTTGTCTGTGTGTATAAGTGGGTTTTGCAGTTTTTTTGCCTCCTTTCCCCTTTCTTTAATGCGGAAAAGTGGTTGTTTTTAAAGCTAAGTCGTTTTCCCGGATCCTGAGGGTTTGTGATGATGATGATTTATTTGACTAAAGGTCTAATTCATGTGGAGAGTTGGAAATTATACAACTGTGGGGGGACACACGCCCCCTGAATAGGCATAGAAGGGGTGGTCAGGTCTGAGCATCCTCCATCCCAATAGGGAAATTTCCCTGATGTGCAGTGGGGAGAATGGGGGAAAAAAAGAAGAGGCAGGGAGGGATGTTTCTGCTCTCCCTGCCCTGTCCCTGCTAGGCAGGCCCTGTGCGGTGCTTGGCATGTCTCATTGCCCAGAGCCGGCTCTTTCCACGACGGAAAAACGAATAAAACCTCCTCCTTTTAGTTCTTTTTCAAGGAAGCCGAAAGGCTCCGAGTGGGTGCGGGTGATAAGAGCGATGGCTGAAAACCGGAGTCCAGAAGGAGGCTCAGAGCTCGTTTAGGAATCATTTTAAGCTTTTTAAATCCTCTCCCGTATAAAGATGTGGCTGATTTTTAATCTTCTGTTTATATATCTCTTCTAGATCTTCTATTTATATATCTCTTCTAGATCTTCTATTTATACATCTCTTCTAGATCTTTATAGATCTATTATAGATATCTATATAGATTTATATATCTCTTCTAGATATATAATATCTTCTATTTATATATCTCTTCTAGATCTTCTATTTATATATATCTTCTAGATCTTTATAGATCTATTATAGATATCTATATAGATTTATATATCTCTTATAGATATATAATATCTTCTATTTATATATCTCTTCTAGATCTTCTATTTATATATCTATTATAGATCTTCATAGATATATTATAGATATCTATATAGATTAATATATCTATTATAGATATATAATATCTATTATTATATATATCTATTATAGATATTATATATCTATTTATATATATATCTATTTATCTCTTTACGCTCCTATTCGCGCTGCTGAGCACTGACAGATGTTGTGCCTTTTTCTTAACCTGTTATATTGCAGCTTTAACCCAACGTGGGACTGGAGGGGAATAGCAACTCAGGATCATAGAATCAGAAAACAACCAGGTTGGAAGAGACCCATCTGATCTCTTAACCTGTTCTAGCAGTTTTAACCCAGCCTGGGACTGGAGGGGAATAGCAACTCAGAATCATAGAATCACAGAACAACCAGGTTTGGAAGAGACCCATCGGATCTTCTAGTCCAACCATTAAGCTCTGGCTGGCTCAAGGAATGCTTGTACTGCTGTTAGGCTGTTAAAAATCGTGCTGTTAGGCTGTTAAAATCGATGATATAAATTGGTTTTGATCGGATAAAATTTCGCACGCGCTAGGAAGCTGGCAAAAAGCACCCAAACTCATCGTTTAAACGAGGAAAAAACGGCCGAGCCTCGCTCGATCTGTTTTTTAAGGAACATTCTTGTAAAACTCTTGCCATTTTTTCCTGGCTTTGGGAAGATGGGGTTTATTTTTTTTCTTTTAAATTCTTTTTTTTTTTTTTTAAACGCAGCAAAATCCAAACTGCCTTTTTTTTTTTTTTTTTTTTTAAAGAGAGAAAACGAATAGGTTAGAGGGTAGAGAAAAATAATAGCGTAAAAACAAAAGCGGGACAAAAAAAAATAAACGGGGAAGAATTTTGATAGGAATGGTTGGACTAGAAGATCCGATGGGTCCCTTCCAACCTGGTTGTTCTATGATTCTACGAATTCTTCCCTGGGCTGAGCCCTAATCCCTGCAAGTTTTGTCCCCGAGTGTGTCCCGGTGGCAGTGGGATGCTGGTGGGTGACTGAAGTCAGGTGTCTGCTCTGGGCTTTCCCACATATGTTGAGAAATCTCGGGATCACTGCTGCTCCCCCAGCGACAAAGGGTACACGGGGACCCTTCCCCTTGATGGTTGATGCTTAGCAGGGGGCGCGGGGGGTTGCGGTGCTGGGGTCCTCCCCCCCTTACTGCTGCTGAACAGTTCTAGGGGGGCTGCTGCTTGAACCGGGGGTCCCCTCTTCCCCTACAACCCCTTGTTAGTGAGTTTTTTTCTCCACCTCACCCCAATGGGATCACCCTACGTGGGGTCTGTGCTGTTCCTCACCCCTTTTTCCCTCCCGGCACTGCTGGGCTTCGGAGGTGGCAGGATTTCAGGATCTGGGGATTTCAGCAGGTTGGCAGGAAAAGAAAAGCCCTCTACTAGGTGCTGAGGGCACCGGGAACCTGCAGGATCTGGCCTTCCTGCAGGCTGGGAAAAGCATCCAGAGCACAGTGGGCATCCAACCCCTCTCTTAGGGGCAGGGGCTGGAGAACAGCATTGTCCTTTTGTGGTGCCCCATCCCGGGGTGGGGGCCAAACCCCAGCTGCCCTTCTGTGTCCAACCCCGGTGCCCACCCCATCCCTCTTTTCCGAGTGGAGCCTTTTTGGATGGGCTGATTTTGCAGGTGAGGTGGGAGCAAAGTCAGAGTGCAGGAGACCTTTGCGGGGCTGCATTTAGAAGCTGGGATATGGAGGTTGGTAATGCGATAGGCATTTGTCGTGACAGGTGAATTCAGCCTGGTTGGAAGAGAGGAGGAGTAGTAACGAAGGAAAGAAGGAGGAAGGCCCAAGGTAGCTGCTGCAAGCAGCCACCGCTGGATCGGGCTCTTGCAGCTCAGGGACCAGCACAACCCCTGCCCCTGCAGTGGATCAAAGGGCCAAACTTGGCCCCAGGGAGGCTGCAGCTACACAGACAGTTTAATTCCAGGCAGCAGATGATGATGGTGGATGGGTTTCTATCTTTTTTTTCCCTTGCTGCGCTGCCATTAACCTACAGGTTCATAAAGCTGTCCGAACGCCCAAGAAGCTGTAGATTTTGAGAGGAAGGAAAGGTAATTTCCCAGCTTGTTCCTTCCAGGAAGGTTCCTGCATAGGGTGACCCTGCAACCTGGCCAAGGGAGAGTTTTCTTGGTGCTGCAGGAACCAGGCAAATGCAATCCCTTTAGAAAGCCCCCCAGACCTCTGCACAGCCTGGGTGAGGGAATGTCTAGTGTCCCCCACACCCCCACCTCCCCTACAGCTGAGCAATGTGTCTTGGTAAGGCACTAGACAGAAGGTCTTTGGGGAAAGCCGGTAGCTGTTCTGTCACTTTGCAGTGGACTTTGCAGAAAGTCTGTCCCAAGCACTGAAGGGCCAGGAGAGAAACAAATATACCCCAAACCCTGTACCAATATTGTGTGACCTCGCAACAGACACAGTGAGGGGGGCAGGGGTGTGCAGCTCCTGCTGGCATCTCCAAAGTGTCGTGTCTAAGGAAGCTATGGGAGTGGGGAGCACTGATTTACACCCCTACTGCCCAGCCGGACGTGTAGATAGGAGTGGGGAGCACTGGTATTCATCCCTGCTCCTCCCGGGCTGGGATGCAGGTAAGAGTGGGGAGGATTCATTTGTGCCCCTGCTGCCACCAGGCCATGATCCAGCAGGAGCAGGGAGCACCAGTTTATGCCTTTGGGCACCCACAGGCCGAGATGTAACAGAAGAGGGGAGCATCTAGTTATACCACTGCTCCCGGCAGGCCAGGGGGCAGCAGGAGTGGGGAGCACTGATTTACATCTCTGCTGCCCCTCAGCCGGGATGAAACAGGAATGGGGAGCACAGATTTGCACCCCTGCTGCCCTTGACCTGGGATAAAACACGAGTGGGGAGCACTGATTTATATCTCTGCTGCCACTGACCTGGGATGAAATAGGAATGGGGAACACTGATTTACACCCCTGCTCCCCACAGGCCAGGATGAAGCAGGATTGGGGAGCACTGATTTATACCCCTGCTCCCTCTGGGGCTGGGATGCAGCGAGGAATGGGGAGCACTGGTTTGCACCCCTGCCGCCCTTGACCTGGGATAAAACAGGAATGGGGAGCACAGATTTACACCCCTGCTCCCTGCAGGCCAGGATGTAGCAGGAATAGGGAGCACTGATTTACGTCTCTGCTGCCCCGACCCAGGATGAAACAGGAATGGGGAGCACTGATTTACATCCCTGCTCCCCGCAGGCCAGGATGAAGCAGGAGTGGGGAGCACTGATTGACATCACTGCTGCCTTGATCTGGGATGAAATAGGAATGGGGAGCACTGATTTTCACCCCTGCCGCCCTTGACCTGGGATAAAACAGGAATGGGGAGCACTGATTTATATCTCTGCTGCTGCTGACCCGGGATGAAGCAGGAGTGGGGAGCACTGATTTACACCCCTGCTCCCCGCAGGCCAGGGGGCAGCAGGAATGGGGAGCGCTGATTTACATCTCTGCTGCCCCGATCCGGGATGAAACAGGAATGGGGAGCACTGATTTACATCTCTGCTGCCCCAATCCGGGATAAAACAGGAATGGGTAGCACAGATTTACACCCCTGCTCCCCACAGACCAGGCTGAAGCAGGAGTGGGGAGCACTGATTTATACCCCTGCTCCCTCCGGGGTTGGGACGCAGCGAGGAATGGGGAGCGCTGGTTTGCCCCCCCTATTCCTCCTGGCCCGGGATGAAGCAGGGAAGGGAGCATCGCCTTGCCCCCCTGCTGCCCCTGGCTGGAGATGAAGCAGGAACGAGCAGCACTGATTTAATCCCCGGGAGCCTCGGGCAGGAGGGTTCCTCGCTGCTGCTGCTGCTGCTGCTGCTTTAAAAGGGGCTTGTCAGCCGGGGAGGAGGGGAAACACGGCCAGGAGCGCCTCCACCGCCGGCTCCGCGTTTTGTGTTGTTTTTTTTTTTTTTTTTTTTCTCCGTTCAGAGGAAGAGCGACGGTAACACCACCAGCAAAGCCTCTCTCCGCCGCGATTCTCGCTTCCCCGGCTCCCCCTCCGCAGCCGTCGGAGCAGCTCGGAGGATGCTCCCGGGTGGAAAACGCAGCGATGCCGGCGTCGGGAGAGGGAGAGCAGGCAGCACACGGGCTGGGAAGAATCATAGAATCATAGAATCATAGAACAACCAGGTTGGAAGGGACCCATCGGATCTTCTAGTCCAACCATTCCCATCAAACACTAAACCAACTCCCTCAAGAAGGAGCAGAGAGAGAAGCCGCATCTCAGCCACCAAGGATTTCCTACAATGAAGAGGGAGGAAAACAAGGAGGCAGCAAGGATTTTACTGGGGGAGGGAGCTCGGGGAGCGAGCGGGA